>JACCGJ010000755.1:20597-32881 GCA_013407085.1 Atriophallophorus winterbourni
CTCCATGCGAACGCACGCTGGAGTCTCATCAGTATTGTAAGTTTGTATAGTCTTATACATCCGAAGAGCATTTTAGCCCAGGTGCTGTCTCTAACTATGCGGCGGTATGCATGTAACAAGCTTGCGTTTTCATTCACATACATGCATTTCGTTACGATACTCAGGTGTGTACTGGGAATTGTCACGAAAATATTCCTTCTTTGAATTAAAGCGCCTGCTATATAGGCATGGAAGTCTAATAAAAGATTTCTGCCCAATGTTACTTGAGATTTCTTATCACAAGCAAAGAGTATTTTTCACGAATAGAGTGATTAAGACGGTTTAATTAATCACCAGGCCCATACATATATAAAGAACTAGAATCCCTCGCACATTGAATATATTGTGGATATTGATTTCGAGAGCTGGTCGAAAAAGTATTTTCACACTACTACGACAGTCGCGTACGCTGGCAGAATGGAAAGTGGTCGTATTCCAAGAGATCTATTTAAGAGAGAGTGTGTGTTTAAATCCGGATGTAGACTTATAGCAAATAGTCACTTGTCGTAAGAGTAGTTTGTAATCGAGGAAAGAAAACTGTTCGCCTTGATCCTACGAGTTGAGAACAAATCGATGAATTTGGAGCCACAGCGTAAAGCATCGTATCAAAGCTAGAGAAGCACAGATAGCTCTTGGATGCCGAACGCAGATTACGCCGCCCGACATGCAACTAACGCTGATTGTGCGAGTACTGCCTATCGTAGCAAACGCTGCGTGAGAGATGTTTCTTCCCGAATCGGACTGTATAGTCATTCGAAATCTGTGGAGACTAAAAAGGGTTCAGTGATGTATATCCATGACCGTTAAACAAATCTATACAATCCTTTGTTTCATTCAAAATCACATCTATCTGTTTTGTGCAGTTTTTGAGTCAATAAGCACACACGGTAGCATTCCACAAATCAAGTGTATTCACACACTCGTATAAAGTAAGATCCTAGTTTTCCAATGGAATTTTCCGGCCAGGTAATTGTTTTGTTTCATCGCGCTGTGTATGCACGCATTCCTTCTCCACAGCCTCAAACAAAAACATCGCGCCTCGGCTGCGGATGCGTTGAACTACAGCGGCAGCGTGTTGAGCGTCTCCTCCAACCAAGTGGAACTGCGTGACAAACAAAAGCGTAAAAGTCTGTTCCATCGCCGCAGCCACAAGGACGTGTTGAAGGCAGTCGCGGATTTCTCTGAGCGACCAGCGCTAGGAACCAAACCGTTGGTTGGGGGGACATCCCCGAGAATGTCCGCACAGCTGTTTGACCCAACCTGTGAGTTTTTCTTGACCTCCAGTTTGTTGGGTTTTGGATAAATTGTATTTGCTTCAAGACTGCCGTTTATGATGTCTGTTTTGGAGGTTGTCTTGAGGTGGGTCTTTGATCCCAGGTGACGATAATGGCGATGTTGCTGTAGACATCATTTAAGAGGGTTCGATTAATCTTGTATGTAGTCAAGTGAAATGGCGAGGGAAGCCGCAAGGAAGCTGTCATGCTGATGTCGCTCTACCTGTTCACAACCCTTGAATAAGTGCATATTTGATTTACGCTGTTGGCAACTCATCCCAGTGTGGTGTGCCAAATCTTTTATATGATTAGTAGCTTTTTATGTCCCACCCTTCCCTGTCTTTTTAGAATGTTTACCATGTCCAGGTTTGTTACAGCGCAGCTGCAATCGTGCAGTATTGCTGTGCTGTGCGGCTAACACCTTGCTAAATTGATTGGTCAGAGGTAGCTGCATGCTGAAACAGGCTCAAGTCTCACTACCATTTCTATTCTATTTTCTCTCTCATATCTGTCTAGGCCTGGGCAACCTGACAGTATCTTAGCCCACGTGCAGTCTATGACTGGATCAGGCTTGTGCTTTGATACCATACCATACCTGTGGTGCTCTTAGCGAATGAGAATAGGCCATGATGATCTATCAGGCAATTAATATCGTCCATTAGACATTTTAACCAATCAGCTTCCAGCACGTTAAATTGTAACTTATGAAACCCATTCTTGCTTAATCTTGATCATTCTGGAAATAATGTTCGTGCTCTTACCGGTGTTTTCATCTGGCGAATCGATGCTAGCGGGGAACAAGACGGGACCAGACGACAGGTAATAATTCAAGGCATCGTTTCATCAATAACTTAGCAAAACTTAACATGGTTGTATGTCAGTTACGCATTCAGTACGTGCGTAACGCTGTTAATGATGGTGATTATGATAGGCGTATCCTTTTAACAAAAATTGCTGTCTTTAACTGCTGAACGCAAATCACGCCGCCGGCATGCAACTGACGCCCATCGACCGAGTTCTGACTATCGTTGCAAGCGCTGCGGGAGAGATTGTTCCTCCCAAATCGGACTGTTTAGTCATTTACTTACTTACTTTTACTTTTGTGCGGCTGGCTCCACGGGTGGATTAGCCGGCTTCATTGATGTCTCGGATCGCACCAGCCCACCCGTTCGTAGGAGGCGAGATCGTTGCAGATAGTGATCCAGTCTCGTTCCCACCTGCGCACTCCGTAGACGGTACGCAGACCCATTGAGACATCATCATGAAGTTTCTTGGGGTTAGTGTACAAGTGATGTCCCCAGCACCACTCGGTGTTTGTTCGAGTACACCTCTCTAGCCTTTGCACAGCCAAGTGCAACCTACAAGGCAGCAGGGAGTTGGCAGATAAACGCGCTGTGCGCCAGTTATCTACCTACGGGACTTCTCTCCGGATTTTTCCTCGGGGTTTTCTCCCGAAGCCTTTTCCGCAATCGGGTGACCCACAAGGCAGTGGGGTTTGGGGTCATGGTTTTCCTTCCCCTAGATGGATTGCCAGTAGCTGACGAGCTCCATCTGCCCGGAGCCAACTGGTTTTAAGGCGCCAGTCACCCGCCTTCGCCCCTTCTCCTGCCACTCGTGCAGGCCAGGAGTTGGACTTGGTTGTCAGAGGCTATTTGAGACGCACGCCACGTGGGAGCATTTTATAGATAATAGGTGGCTCATTCCTACTACCACCCCCGGCTGTGACAACCTTCGGAAGCTATGAAGCATAAACTAGATCGCGCGCTTGTGATGTGCATCCATGGTCGACATCGACCGAAGCAGGTCAACATTCCTTTACCACATTGGGGTCGTTTGACCGATCACGACGAATCGTTCAACAGCTGCTGATGTTCCCCATCTTATCCTGCAGTACTTCTGTGCTGTGCGGTTAACATCTTGCTAAATTGATTGGCCTCCGGTAGTGAGCCACATGCAGAAACAGGCTTGAGTCTCACTACCTTCTCTATTCTCTATTTCTTTTCTCATATCGGCATTCGCTTGGGCAACCCTGCACGGATGTGCAATCATGCAGTACTTCAGTGCTGTACGGCTAACTCCGTGCTAAATTGATTAGCCAGAGGTAGTGAGCTGCATGCTGAAACACGCTGGAGTCTCACTATCATTTCTATTCTATTTTCTCTCTCATATCTGTCTAGGCCTGGGCAACCTGACAGTATCTTAGCCCACGTGCAGTCTATGACTGTACGGCACTTTGCCTGGATCAGGCTTGTGCTTTTATATTTCAAATCGCACGATTTAGTCAGTCCCGTTGATAAATTCCAAGTTTTCGACCTATGGCTTGAGGAGTGGTATCACAAAATGTGGGACGTATCACGGTAGAATCTAGGAAGAAGAAGAAAATGGCTTTATTCATGTACAGGAAATTTAAGCATTCAAATTAATTTAATCACATGATTGGACAAAATATGACCAAGAACTCTCCGCATCAGATTTCAAATTCTCAGTCGTGCCTTCAACTCTGAAACAGCCTCTGATTGGTTAACTAGGAACCGAATATTAAGCATTGTGGCCTTGAGAACAACCAATGACAAGGAAAGAAAAGTGAAAACACTAGTGCAAAGAAATTTGAATGCAATCGGTTAGAGTAGTTTTTGGGCAACATTTCACTTCTGACACAGATGCTTCGTCAGACCAAGGGTGATAGTCAGGACAGGGAACATGATTAAGTAGTAGCTTAGCGAACGCCTACATGCGGAGGCGGTCGAAATTGCCAAGGCGGTCAATAAGGTGGATGGGGCAGAAATCTCCACAATATGACGCTCGACACTGATGCGAAAGTAAATAGTTTTTATTCACCGTATACCTCCTAGTTAATTAGATTTTGTTTTTCTTCAGAAATAGCCTTAGCCCTGTTAGTTATGTACTTTTACGTATGTGGGCGGCTGTGTCAACTGACCTTGACCGTGTTCACTTGTATCAGATTGATGTGGATGCACACTGTGAGGAAAATGGACTACTGATCCTGGTCATTCCCACAAGACGTGACACACTGTTGGCGTACTGTAGGCTGTTTAGCGGTAAGGTCAAATAAGTGGTGGTGGGTTGACTACTACTTAATCATGTTCCTTGTCCTGACTATCACCCTTGGTCTGACGAAGCTTTTGTGTCAGAAGTGAAACCTTACCCAAAAACTACTCTAACCGATTGCACTCAAATTTCTTTGCATTATAAACACACGATCAGTCCCAAACATATTCCAATCGATTGCTGAAAACGTTAGGTTTTCGAATACTTCGCAAGAAGCTCAGCTGACGATATCATCTAGCTTGATGACGAAACATCCTACTGCATGCCAGCTCAGCGAACACAACGCACAACATCCAATACATAAGCTGAAAGTATTCGCTTCACTATCAAAAGAACAATAGCGATTCTGAATTTTTCCGTTGTTAAATAACGACGCGGCGGATGTGACTCGCCGCTTCAAAAGTCATTTGCTCTTGTCTTATCTAAGAACATTGTATGATTCAGAAGCGAAAACTGCAGTCACCAAGCAATCAACGGGGTTATCGGGCTCTGAACTGGACATTTCCCGGAAAAGGGCGTATGAACCGCTTCGCCGGTCACCGGCCACCGATAGGTGCGAACCTCTCTCGCTCCACTGCCTTGTGGGTAAAGCCAACGCGCTAAAGGCTCTGGGTGGGACCACCCAAACTAAATCTCCCCTACATTGGTGTAGGCCCCCGGGTAGTATCACGCCTACGTTCATCGATAATGTCAATGTCGCTCACTCTCGTTGTTGAATAAGGCTTCAGTGGGGAAAAGATCTGCAGGCAACAAGGGCTGTGCATTGAATGTGCACCTTCGAAAGTATGACTTTGATGAGTCTGTTACATTCACAGAAGTGACAATCCACGATCGTGTCTCACATTAAATCCGCGAATACACAGTTCAATCTTCAGATAGCCTAATACTTCTTCTGTTTAGCAGACAATCCTCATGCAGTAGACCAGGAAATATTATTGGAATGCGTAGAGAAGGTGTGGAATAATGCAAGATAAACGAAATTTTCAACCACAATAGATGATATGGAGAACGAATGGAGGCGAAGAGTAGACGACGATCTTTCAGGAACTAAGCGGCCATACGATTGGTCGCCAATTACAACCCCGATATACTTGAAGCTGCACCATCTTTAAACCATTGAATCCACTGATGTTAATTCGCTGTTTTGAAGCGTTTACACGGGACGTGTGTATTATGTAAAGCGACTTCCTATTCATGGTGACACCAATTGGTTTCCTGACGCCGTCCCGTACAGAAGTAACATGAATTCCTAGAGTGTTCACAGCGATCTGGCTGTTTTGTCTACACCACCTTCGTTATCTTCGTTTAGCTATTCCTAAGTGTGGAACATTTGCTTCATCTTCAAAATGAGTTGGTCGTAAGAACCGTACAATAACTAATCCCCGAGATAACTGCGTTACATGGAAGCAAGAATAGAGCCACCAGCCCTTAGTATCACGTGGAGCTCAGTAGAGGTTACTGGCGCATTTAATCTCTACTGTAACACGCTTGGTACTCGCACAAATGTTCAATCGTGCTGCAGTTCAGTACCACATGAGCGGAAACCCACTGGCGCCTCGCTGGCACAATGATCCTTCTTCCCGTCTAGGCTTCTAATTATACATGAAAGCGCATTTTTCGATTACCCAGTCATTGAACAATTTCCTATGCCTTGAACAGTGTGTGTGTGTGTGTGTGTGTGTGCGTCTAATGCCTTTTCTCCCTCCAATCCAGACCGCCCTGTGCAGAACTCGTCCTTCGACAAAGACGGCAGCGTTCTCGGAGCCTCCAGTGACCTGATGATGGATTCCGATCACCAGCTTCGATCCACCGGGCGAGCCTCCGCGCTGCTCGCCAATTCCATCTCGTCTCCGGGGTCCGAGGGACGATCAATCTCGGTACGCAGTGGTGGCAAGCCCGTCGCGCTGGAACATGCGCCTAAACCGGAACTGCTGAGGATCAAACCGTCTTCATGTTCAGCTTCAGGTGAGCTTATGGAGGTTTGGAAATCAGGAAAGGGATTGTGGTTGAATTTGTTGTCTCCAGCCGAGAGGGATAAACATGTTGAAGCTTGAGCTGTACATGCGTTTGCGTTTCAGCACTCAGCTCTGTTTTAAGTCTCACTAAAGTTAATCTCACTGTCTCCGTCTGGCGGCCAAGCAGAAACCAGTGGTGACGTGCAAGTGCGGCGGATGTGAGCATCAGATTGCACATTGGTTTGAGCGCTTCACCCGGAATCACTCAGAGGTTCTGTATTCGAATGCGTTTGTTCATGTTACAATGACTTTAAAGTATAAAACTATGCTTGCTACTTTTATAGTGTTTCAAGGCTCACTTAATCTAATCTTATTGACTCCAGCTGATTAAGCTGTTGAGATATTGGTACAGGGCATCCGAAACACACTGCTTCCAGACATCCAGTTTATTCCTTCTAAGCAGCTTTCCAGGTGGAACAATGACATTTGGAATGACGGAAGTGCTGGCAAGATGAAGTACCACGCTCTGATCGTATCTAATATATAATAATAATATTATATCTGTCTAGGCCTGGGCAACCTGACAGTAGCTTAGCCCACGTGCAGTCTCTGACTGTGCGACACTTTGCCTGGATCAGGCTTGTGCTTTTATATAATCACACATACATTCGCCGTTGTCATTTCAATGGCAATTGACCATCGCGCACGATACATCGTATCGTCTTACCGAATGCGCACAGCAAGACGGATAAGCGTTAATAGCTACTGCTGGTCTTGCTTTTCAAACATTTTTTATATAGTCCATCCCCTTCACCACTTGTTAACCCTTATCAGTATGATAAGCGACCGACCTGAAGCTTATCGAGATGCGTGTACCTCTACCTAGTGTGTCTGTCTAGGCCTGGGCAACCTGACAGTATCTCAGCCCACGTGCAGTCTCTGACTGTGCGGCACTTTGCCTGGATCAGGCTTGTGCTTTCATACCATATGTAATGTTCTACAGTTTCAATAACATTTTTGCTTTTCCTCAACTATATGGGATTTTATTTTGTCATGATTCGTTGACAGAGCGAGTTACCGTATATTCGGATAATATATGCCTACGATTGTTACAAACGTGCGTTACATCAATCTGGCAGAACAACTGATCCTGTGTGATATTAATTATCATTATCGTCATCATTCCATGGACAGCGTTACAGCCATTTTTGATGATGTAACTGCCATACAACCACGACATTAAAATCCTGAAGGAAATGGCAAGAGTGGGACCGAAAAAGCAACTGAACCTATAGAAGATTAGACACAGATACACTAAGATTCCAAAGGTTGTCATAGCCGGGGGTGGCAGTGGGGATAAGCTCCCACTGTCTATAAAATTCTCCCATATGGCGCACATCTCAAATAGCCTCTGACAACCAAGTCCAGCTTCTGGCCTGCACGAGTGGCTCCCCGAGCCCGGCGGAACTGCTTCTACCAACAGGAGAAGGGGCGAAGGTGAGTGACTGGCGCCTGAAAACCAGTTTGCTTCGGGCAGATGTATCTCGTTAGCCTGGGAAGGCATTTCATCTAAGGCAAGGAAAACCCTGATTTTCAACCTCCGCTGCCTTGCGGGATACCCGATCGCGGGAAGGCTTCGGGAGAAAAACCTGAGGAAAAGTCTGGAAGGTTAGTTGTGCAACCACCTCTTTCTGGCAACTCCCTGCTGCCTTGCAGGTCGCACTTGGTCGTGCAAAGGCTAGAGAAGCTGACTCGAACAAACGCCGAGTGGTGCTGGGACGCCGCTTTGTACCCAAATTCCCAAGAATCTTCATTGAAGCCGACTCACCTCCAGGAGGAGATAGGTCGCACAAAATTAAAGTACAAAGGGAAAAGATACACTGAGATGAGGTGCCTACACCTCGTATCAAACTGCATGAGCAAGCGGTATGAACGAGTATAGCGATATCAGCCAGGACGCTTCCTTGCGGCTTTCATTCACTGTCACGCATCATAACAGCTTCCTCGCCACTTCACTTTAAAAAACAGACATGATGAACCAAACGCTCCAATAAGATGTCTACAAGACCGCCACCGAACACTATTTAAGTCTGTCACTAAATGAAGGGACTACGAATTCTAATCTCTGTTGGTCAAACCGTGTGCAGTCAACGTTGTTTTCCAGTTATCAGTCAGCGGTACAAAGACGTTTGCAAAAAGATATGAAAGCCCCTGGCATTGACCCCGCGAGTTGCGAAGAACTTGGTCTTGACCGCTCACATTGGAAGCATTGTGTAAAGCGTCTTCTGCAAGCTGGGGAGGAGCAGATACAGCTCTTGGCTGCTGAACGCAGATCACGCCGCCGGTGTGCAACTGACGCCCTACAACCGAGTTCTGACCATCTTTGCCAGCGATTTGGGAGAGAGTGTTCCTCCCGAATCGGACTGTTTAGTCATTTAATAAGCAGGATGCTTGTCAAGCTATACAAGATTACTTGACTGGCAGAGTTATCTGGGTTCGTGTTGATGGGGTACTATCTAGCCCAGTAGAAGTTACAATTAGCGTACGTCAAGGCTTAGTCTTGGAGCCATTATTTTTTTCTGGTGTATGCGAACGATATACCTGAAATCATAAGCAGTAAAGCCATTTAATTTGCCGATGATATCAATGTTTGGACTAGCGTACGCACCATAGAATATTGCCAAATTCTACAAAAGATCTTGATGTACTCCATACGTGCTCTTTACGAAACTACCTACCATGCAACATCCAAAAATGTAAAATGTCAAACGTCAGTTAATCCTTCGGATTCACATACGCTCTGGAATCACAACAACTTTCATGGGTTACGGAAGAGAAAAACCTGGATGTGTGGATTAGCAGTAACTTGAAGTTTTCATGGCAGTGTTCTGTGGTATACAATAAGTCCTGCCAAACCTAGGCACTGCTCAGATCTATCTTCAATAGTTTCGCAAATCAAATACTCCCACGGATAATTAACACCTATATCCGGCCAACAATGGAGTAGACTGTTCAAGCATGGTTCCCATGGTTACAGCAGGACATGACTTTCCTGCAACATGTATACCACCGCGCTACAAACCTGGTGACCAGACTATACAACAGGCCATACAAGGAATGGATTGCAACTCTGAACCTGTTTAACTTTTCGTACCGTCGTTTCAGGAGTGACTTGATCCTGCTGTTCAACATTCTGCATACAGTGAATCACCCACTTGAATACCTGTTTCATCGGCAAGAAGCACGTACTAGCATATCTCATGGCTCTAAGTAAACCATTCCACACTCAAGATCAAATTGTCGAAGGTTTTTCTTTGCTGTCAGAGTTTGTTTTACATTTTACTCTCTGCCCCCACATATCATTTGCGCATCAAGCTTGAACATGTTCAAGGCTGAACTTGACATGTATATGTTGACTAAATCCAACCTCGCACCTGAATACACGTGCTGACTTTCCATATTGATAAAACATTTGTGTTGTTTTTATTGCATTCCCTATATTTTTAAGCTATGGTTACTGTAAAGTATTTGCTTTTGGACAATTAAAATTTTGAATCAATTTGACATGTTGACCTCCTTCGGTCGATGTCGTCCATGGATAAACATCACAATCGCATGAATTTTCATGTTCCACAGCTTTTTGAATGACTAAACAGTTCACTTGCAACGAAAGGCAGAACTCGGTCGTAGGGCTTTAGTTGCACACCGGCGGCGTGATCTGCGCTCAACAGCCAAGAGCAGTATCTGCTCCTCCACAGCTTACAGACAACGCTTACCACAATGCTACCAATGTTAGCGGTCAAGAGCAAGTTCTTCCCAACTCGCGGGGTCAATGCCAAGAGCTTTCATATCTATTTAGCAAACGTCTTTGTACCGTAAGCGCGGTCTGCCAAATGTTCGACTTCCTAATTGCAACTCACCATAGGGTAGATCTTTCGGAATACGACCATTTTCCATTCTGTAGACACGACCAAGCCACCGCAGGCGGCGTTGTCTTAATAGGGTAAAAATGCTCTGTAGACCAGCTTTTGAAAGCATTTCAGCATTAGTCACTCTGTCCACTTTGAAATACGTACCTAAATATTAAAGTGCAATTAACGTGGATTTATGCATCTACGCCTCTGCGCAACAGCTTCCTTTACTGATTTATTTTCGTGCTTGATAGCAATCTATCATCGCCATTTCACAAGTTTAATCAAACGCCCCCCAAAAAAGATCCATGTACCATGTACCAGGTGGGACTCAGCCTGGAAGACTCAATTCTCCGACTTCAGAGAGTTTTACAAATAGGACACTTAGCTCTTTCACATATTTAGCAATTTCTGCACCCATGGGGATGTGGCGTCGCTAAAAGAGGAAGTCCCCACAATCCATAAAGAGTGTCCAATGGCATCCCTTTATCCAGATCACTGCCTTGAACGGTAATAACTTTTCTTCGTTCGTTTTGCGGATGCTGGCTCATCAGACAGCTCAAATCCCTCTTATCCTAAAAATGTAAATCACACTCAAATGACTTGAACCACATGCTGCTACGCTGATGTTTGCTCTAAACCTCCTACCCCTTCCAGGCGGGATTGAGGCTACTGTCTACGCAACTGGCCTCACAGACGAAGCGATGCGCTATGCCTCCGTTCTGGTGGATGGATTCAGCGTTCCCCGTCAAGATTGGTATCTGGAATCGGACCCCGATCACCCCGGCGAGTGTAAACTGCGAATCAACATGCCTGAGAGACCAACCGGCCGATGTTACATCGAGGTGGAGACATTATCCCAAGGGCGTATTCGTTGTCCGCAGGAATTCGTCTACACCAACGAACCGTTTACTGTTGCTTCTGGTAAGTGGTGAAGATGTTGTTGTTGCTGGCTACCCCATTTGGATGTCTTGGTGTTATTTTGTGTTCCTCAGTTGGGCATTTTTGACATTTGATACTGTTGTAAACGTCTACCGTCACATGGCATAGGCAGTTAAAAACCCTTACTAGTAACCTTTCCAAAGTCGGTGCAGCGCGTCTTCCAGTCTGGTGTCCCCGCGATCAGATATCGCAATGGTTTTTAGTTACACTTCATGATATGTTTCCTGCACCCGTTTCAATGGCTGTCTTGCCTGGAGCATATTCTTGGAGTGTTTTACCACTTAACCCTTGTATGTTTGTAAAGCCGGAGTGACGAAAAAGCTTGTTATGATGCCTTATAGTGAAGCCCAAGGACTGCCTTGCTAGATTTTGCTCCTACTCGTTCACGAAAACGTGATTGAATGCATGTTTTCCTTTCGAGGTGTAGCACTCTTCCCAGTTTGCTGTTGTGCTTACTCTTCTATAGAAGCCGTACAATTTAAGTCCCACCTTCCCATCTTTTTAGGATTTTACTTTTTCATGGTTTGTAATGCAGTTTAAAGCATTCGGCCCGTGCTAACCGGTGTATGCTGTCTTGAATGATGAATGACTACCTGAGGCGGATACTGACATTAAGTAAATGACCCTTGGTCCTTGTTTATTCTGTTGGATAAGAATAGAGGTTTATTATCATTCAGCTGTCAGTGAGTAGGCTAGTTTCTTCGTCAACCGCATTCGGAGACTAATGGTGGTCTCACCTCAAACACCCATTTTTATATTTGTGAACTACCCTCCGTGTCAAGCCCATCGAACTATTCACAATGTTGATCACGATCCTCCATAATTACAAGCTCTGGACTCGAGTTTCGCTCTTAATTGATCTCATCAGCGGTGCATATCCTCCGCTTCGGGGGTGGGGTTCGAACCCCCGACCACCATTGTAGTCCCATGCTTTAACGACCTATGGTGCCGTCCACCGTTTGACCAATCGCAATTAGGCGTTTATGAACTGTTTTCCAGACTGGCACATTTGAGTAGCTTTGTTTGCCTGACCAGTTCCGAAGGATCCAGCAACATCTGTTGTGGTCGCGCAACCGAACAGATCTCCGTGTCAG
>JACCGJ010000756.1:0-10193 GCA_013407085.1 Atriophallophorus winterbourni
ATTATTCGTTCGGGTAACACCATTATTTGCGTTTTCATACTTATTCCAGGATTCAGGTGGAAATATAACTGGTGCAAAGTTTTCTCTACAACCTCTAATTCATCAACCTTGAACAACGGAATGTTCAAAATAAGATAACAGTTCATTCATCCTCTCACTTTGAGGCATAGATTCGGCTAAAATCTCAAAGTGCCGACTACATCATTCAACGGCACAATCATGAGGCGTAAATAATCGTCTGACTCATAATCCGCTTTCATCCCTAGTTCACTTATTTTTCGTTGCATAGTATGACATCTCGAGAAATTCAGTGCCACTCAACTATGGCAAGATTGACGTTTTTAAAATCAATTGTATATCTCTCCTGTTAAATAAATTCATTTAAACGTATTCTGTATTCTTCAGATGTTATGAGACTGGGGAATAAGTGACTGGGGGTGAAGTGACTTGGGTGTTAAACGTCTGAGGATCAAATGTCTGGTGATTAAGTGTCTAGGGATTAAGTGTCGGCGATTAAGTGTCTGACCATTAAGTGACCGGACACCGCTCAAATATATTGATTTTTGAGGTTGAAGCAAGGAGTTGGCGCCATAACCAAATTTGACTGCACAACAATTCTTTATATTAGCATCTATAATCATTTCATATGGAGATTTATTTTTGCAGGAATATTGATAGGCGAGATTGGAAGTAAGCCGTTAGTGGAATATAACTAAGATGGATTTTGCTAAATGACTTCTCTCCAGGTTCATGTTTTTAACCAGTGATATGGATTAATTTAATGCAAAAACGTGGTGTATTGCTTAACCGTAATTGGAACAAATTCTTGCTGAATTCTGATAGAAAATATTTAGTAAATCTCTGAATCTTTCCCAGATATGTGAGGTAAACCATCACTCAACTTGATCATGATACCGTCGCAGATGACATTTGCGAAACTTTAGAAACTATGAGTAATAGTTTGTTGATGCTGGTTAAACTTCCCTTCCTCGATAGGGATTAAACGCAAGCGGTTACACACAACGGACTCAATTTGAAATCGATAAATATCGATGTCTTTACTGAATAAATCGATAATCATTTTGACTATTGTTATATAATGGTGAACGTCCCGAAGCGTTTTGCAATAGTCTTATTTTACATAGTATTGATTCCACAGAACTGCCTAAAGGGATAGATAGATAGATAGATAGATAGATAGATAGATAGATAGATAGATAGATAGATAGATAGATAGATAGATAGATAGATAGATAGATAGATAGATAGATAGATAGATAGATAGATAGATAGATAGATAGATAGATAGATAGATAGATATATAGTATCTAGGCGTTAACACATCCGACTACCATACTTCAAACCATCGTCTAAATTCTTTACTAACTATAATTCCTAGGTTATCTTTATACGCATTTCAACTCCGTTATCTATGCGTAAGGTTTAAACTAATTTCTCACGTCATATTCTCTCGTAAAATTCCCAATATTCTTTTCTGTTCACCTTTTAATTTCCCTTCCCATTTTCAAAAGACATTGTGCTGCTCAAACGTTGCATCGTGTTTTTGTCTCCAGCATTAGCTCAGTTCCTCATGAAAACACTCTTGAAATGTCCAGAGTCAAAATTTTTCCTCTCACCCTTTGTCAAATGGAACTGCTTATTACGGCCGAATTAATCTCGTTATTATCGTGTACATGTTTTGCGAATATTTTCATTCATGTGCAATCATGTCAAAATATATTACACAACCGACTTTAAAGGTATTTCCAAACAAAATTACCTGGTCTTCCTGGAATACCAGTATCGGACCACATTTGTTTTGATGTATCCTTCCAATCACCAAGACCTGGACCGCCCGAACTAGAGTTAATATAAATATTCAATGGATCTTTGACGGATAAAGACGGTTTAATATCCAATGATTCATCCTCGTCTGCGGACACTCCGATAATCGTGGATTCCCGTTCCGCACTAGTCCAAGTGTACGCGCCACAATTCAAATTTTCTTGGTGTTCTTAAAATGGAAAATCAATAAATTCCAAATCAATTTCGATCGCACAATAATCGATACAACATGTGTAGTAGTAGTCCTTGAGCAGAATGTTTGAATTTAAACACGAACCAAGCTCCCTAGTCACGCGGGAAATTGAGCGTGGATATTGGAACACATCGATTAATGTCAGCTTGCGAGGACGGTGTGTTGGACAGACAGGCCGGTTCAAGCAACCGTCTGTTTGTGTGTCTCACTGAGGTGTGTCTGTCCCACACCAGACCGATCTGGGATGTGCAAAGTTTGAGTTTGTTCTGGGCTGTCTTGTTTTAACGGACGAAATAACGCAGCAGCAGATTTTTCCAATGAATGTGAAAAAAATAAGTTTAAGGCCAAGCTTGATCACACCAACATCCTGTTTATTATTGTCAAATCGATCGTTATTTCGTGAGTGAAGAAGTTGTGATCGATTTTCAATAATTGATTTATTTGAAACCACAAAAAAACAGATAACCTAGATTGAGAGAAAAATTGGACGAATGTAATTGATTGATTGTAACTTTTGGTTATTGATTCAACGAATCAGTGTGATGGAAAGTTTAGAACGTGACATCTTTGCTTTTAAATAGTACTTGTGTTGATGAGTAAATGCTGCTAAAACAACTAATCTTGGCATGTTTTTTCAGCAAAATAAATCAACTGCTAGGGTCAATCTTCTTTCGATGTCTTCCATGGATGTCCGTCGCAAGTGCAGGATGGTTTCATGCTCCACAGAGTTACAGATGACTAAAAAGTTCGATTCGGGGAAAAATTCTTTCACGCAGCGATCCCAGTGATGGGTATAGCTCCACCTAATCAGCGGCATTCTCACAATGTCGGTGAGAGTAGTATGTGTTCTTCCTCAAGTTGGAGATAACTCTCCCCGCAGTGACTCTATGGTGGTTACATCAGATAATTTACGTCATGCGGTGTGCCAAAGCATATACCCCTTCATGCGATAAATCCTGAATCTGCTCGACTCACATAAAAAATCGTGGCAAGCTACTAATTCGGAAAGAACTCGAACATTTTGACCTCGAGGTCAACACAAAACGGTCGCTTTTTCAAGAAGTTCCATGTACTTTGGAGTTGTGTTACGATGCAGCCTCATTTAAACTTCAAGAGCTACGGCTCAGTTTAAAAGAGTTCACTATCTCGTCTTCTCTCTCTTTTCATCCTGAATGAATTTGTGAGAAAATGTATGGTTGATGGTATTGTACCTGAGACTGACTTTCTTTATATCAAGCGAGGCCAGACTTATCCTGTTTTTCTAGTGAAACGATCGTCCATCGATATTTGAGTGAAAATAAGAGATTAATGAAAGTCAATTTCTTTGATAACGTAGACACATTGCTTGGGAACTAAAACGCTAGCAGATCGGTCTCTTTCATGGAAAAGCTATATATTGTACCATCCAGGACAACTTAAATGGGTAATTGAATCCACCAATGCAATCTCTATCTCAGAAATGGCTCTTAGACATCATCAGGTAGAGATAGTGAGATCACGTCAAGGGGAACATGAAACAGGGGATAAGTGGTAAACAAAGTTATACTTGAATGTGACTGTTATGTAGGGTTAGTAAAACAAAATCACAGAATCACATACTGATTCTTGGTCAAGAGCTCAAGGCGCTCATGGATAACCAAAGTAATGTGTTGGCAACATCCCCTGCCCCTGCACACCACTACCGGTTTCTGGCTGTTTGCCGTCATCAAGGTGAGACATTAAGATCAGGTTCATTGAGCCTTGAAACATTGGTAAAATGGTAAACAGGTGTTCAATTGGGTGATCACACTGTATGCAGAATGTTGAACAACAAGATCAAGTCACCCCTGAGACGATGGCACGAACATTCAAAGAGGTTTAGAGTTGCAATTCTCTTCTCGTATGGCTTGTTATATAGCCCGGTCACCAGTATAGTAACGCGGTGGTATACCAGTTGCAGCAAGGTCATGTACTCCTGTAACCATGAGGACCATTCTTAAACGGCGTACTCCATTGTTGGTCTGATATAGGTGTTAATTATCCGCGGGAGTATCTGCTTTGTGAAACTGCCAAAGGTCCTTCGGAGAAATGCTAAGCTTTGGCAGGACTTTTTGTATTCAGCAGAACACTGCCGTGAATACTTCAAATTACTGCTAATCCACACACCCAGGTCTTTCTCTTCCGTAACCCATGAAATTTGCTGAGATCCCAGAGAGCATGTGAATAAGAATGATTTACCGACGTTTAACATTATACATTTTTGGATGTTGACTGGTAGGCAGTTTCGCAATGACCACGTATGAAGTGCTTCGAGATCTTTCTATAGAATTTGGCAATCTTCTATGGTGCGTACGCTAGTCCAGACTTTGATCTCATCCGCAAATAAAATGATTTTGCTGCGTACGATTTGAGGTAATCGTTAGCGTAAGACCAGGAAGAGTATTGGCCCCAAGACTGAGCCTTGAGGTACGCCACTTGTAACTTCTACTGGGCTGGTTAGTGCACCATCAACTCTAACTCTGATAACTCTGCCAGTCAAGTAATTATGTATATAGGCCAATAATCTGCCGCCAACCCAGGCTGCTACAATTTTTGTAGCAGTATGCTGTGGTTAACACGGTTAAAAGCTTTAAACATATCCAATTACCAGGAGTTATGAGAAAATTGGTGAGACAGGAGTGTCTTGTCCTGAATCCGTGCTGTGCGATGGAAAGAAGCTTATTTTTCTCCAAATGTTTGATAAGTTCGTCAGCTACAAATCATTCGAGAACTTTAGAGATAAATGGCAACAACGTGACTGGTCTGCAGTAATACACATCGGATCGGTTCCTTCCTTTGTATATCGGAGTGATTAGTCCACTTTTCCTATCATTAGCAACCGGGCTACAACTCAAGGACAGGTTGAAAAGATCAGAGAGTGTAGAAAATAGAGCATGGTCGCATTGTTTTAGGATGAAGGGTGTTATTTCATCAGCACCCGGGGATTTTTTGTAGTTAACCCGAGTAGCCTTACCAGGACACTGTCGGGTTTCACAGCGATTTTGTATAGTGTTAATTTGTGATCTGACTGCAGGCATGTAATAACATAAGCGCTCGTTAGGGTAGAACAATCTAGAGTAACAACAGTTGTGCTGTGTATGGGATGGGGATGTGAGTGCCTCTGTAAAAAGTTTATTCAACAGAGGTATTCATAACTCTGTTTACCACTTTTCTAATTTTTCACGGCTCACTAATCTTGATGTTACTGTCTCCACTTGATTTGAATATAAATATTTGACCTTTAAACTCATTACAAATCAATAGAATCTCATTCAACGAAACCAGCAAGTGCATCACTTACCCTGAAGCAATTTGTGATCCGAGGTAAAGTACAATTCTACACAACCGGTCGGCGGAAATCGAGCATCTGTAATCCAAATAAGTCAATAAAATTCTTTCCGTCATGTAATCAAAAGACATGTATGACATAAACAAGTTTCGCTTGTAAGCCACTGTTGGATAAGTTAAGCACGACAAGCTTGTTCAATCACACGTGCCGATAGATATGTAGATGGGTGTAATAACCGATATTCATGAACAAAAATGCTCATTTGCATGCATTTCCATCACAGACACCTCAGCAATTTGATATATTATTCATCATATAATCATCGAAACATTCAAGGACATACATCAGTCCATTGTGTTTGGCCTTGCGTGGAAATCGATCATATATGCAGAATAAACAACGGTCATTGACAGGACTAATCACTAACTCCAGACGAGTTCAAACTAATAACTAATTTTCGATTGTCTGACGGCAGCTGTACACCTTTGGGTGCGACCTACATTCAGTAGCCGTAAGCAACATCTTCTTTACTCCTGTGTAAAGATTACAATTCACACGGTGCTTCTGAAGAGAGTGCCAAGACTGTTCTTCAGTCAACTCGCAAAATAATACGCCAATCGTTCATATCATATTCGCGAAGGTTTTATACCGAAATGTCCCAATCCAGTATACGAATTTTAATAGAGTATATTTAAAAATACAGTTATTCCTTGGCCATTGTGAGTGACCTTTCGCAGTGGAATTCAAATGCTTTGTAAAGCAGCAATAAAACGAATTTGGGCATTTTTCTTTGTCCATCAACAATACATATACCATTCGAAAAATGTTCACTAAAGGAAAGTCATTTAGCTTCCACTCGAGACTTGCGTAAATGTTCACGATGACGGGGTGACAAAAACTGATTCCTAGATTAAGGAAAGGGTTTCTAAATACGGGGATGAATTTAACTATAAAACTAACACCGATACCAAATGTCAATTATTTTCTAATCCGCGATTTGCTATTTTTTGACTACTCATCAGTAGTGTTGTTGTTAATTATAGATAATCTAAAATAAATTACCTTTTTCTGTTTATGGCTAAATTGATATCATCACAGAATAATATTTTTCCACTTTCCAAATGTTTACACTGAGACTCTGTCTTAATGTGTCAGAATATCAGAAAAGTGGTTACTCTACATGCTCTTTGAACCAGATGATTTGTTTGTAACTGTATATTGAACCTAATTTTTCTTGTGCAACTTAATTTTTTATTTTGAATCAAAGTTTACATTTCGACTTTATTGATTTCATTCATATATTTTATGCATACTTGTGACCATAATTTACGTCCTCTTCTTTATATAGTCAGTTAAAGCTACCGTATTACCGCGAGCGTCTAGATATAGTGCTTTATGTTTGAGAGTGTTAGGCTCGATTCTAGGCCTACAGTTTGCAACGTATGATCAGGCCTAATTTTGCATTATACCTAACTGCAAAATTCGCAATGTCGGTAGTGTAAAAATATTTATACGACAGTCAAATACACTATATCTTGAGTGAAATGATTATCTAAATTTTGATGTGTAGTATACACCGCGGATATGAACGCGCCTACTATCCGTGATTTCAAATCAAAACTGAATGCTAATATCGAAGAGCACTCCACTATCGGCCCTTTATAGAGCCACACAAACCAAACACCTCAATACAATTTTGATTGCATCCTCGGTATATTTTATAGCTGTCACCCAATGGTGTATGTAATGCGATTGCTTTTGTCACCATTAAATCTTGATTCTTGATTTTAGGTCTATGAGTCATGGTACCCTGAGGCCATGTATGACAAGCCAGTGTGCATATAATGTACCCCAACGCCCTCGAGTTTTGTCGGTTTGCGATACTTTTAACTTGGTTAGCTTGTGAAGATGAAAGTGA
The DNA here is from genome assembly GCA_013407085.1 of Atriophallophorus winterbourni. Taxonomy (NCBI): domain Eukaryota; kingdom Metazoa; phylum Platyhelminthes; class Trematoda; order Plagiorchiida; family Microphallidae; genus Atriophallophorus; species Atriophallophorus winterbourni. Next base: position 7,264 of record JACCGJ010000756.1, read on the forward strand.
TACTACGGCGTATTTCTGCGTGTAGATCAGTAATTTTTAATGAATCTGTTTATCATGATGTTGCTATCGAAGAGCAGAATTACCGAACGTTTGCATGGTGGTTTGATGGAGAGAAATCTTTAGAAACTACTGATGAGTGACCACCGAACTCTTGATTGAGTGACATTTGAGTTTACCTCTCATAAACATCTGCCCTTAATTGGTCTCGATTATATGTACTACCATGGCACATGTGTTCAAATATTTTACGCGAACAAATTTTATTGCCTCTTACTATTGCGTTATCGTATGATCAGTATTTAACAATCTATCTTAGCAAACATCAGAAAACATGGATTCACACTTCTCTCCACTGAAATTTCTTGAATGTAGCATTTGACATATTGTGTTTTTCACATTTCACCAGTTAATAATTTTACAAAACCTTTTGTAATATTATGGAGGTTCAAAGTACATTAGCTTTCGGGTGATATGCTGAACCATACCACACAAGAGCAGGGAGCATCGAAATAACTGTTGTTGACAACCGCAAATCCGTAACAATTCGAATTTCTGAGAGATTGCATTAGAACGGTTCGAAACGCAACATCTTTGAAAGAATGAAAAGATGGACAGTGTTAGCCGCAATCGAACGCTATGCAATTCGCAGATGTCGGTCAAACGAGCCATGTATAACATGGACTTGAAATTGACAACAAATCAGATCAAGGTATCAACCGGGACAGATATGTTTCAGGATCAAGATTGTGGTTGCTTGTTTTAATTATATAAGAATGGCGAGTGTTTTGTTACTTGTAATAAACGCGGTTGATCAATCGGCTTTTCTATTATGTTGCGGAATTCTCCGGTACACGTGATTAGTTTACGACAGGTTAAGCTCGAGGATCAATTGGGACGAAGTATTCAACTGGATTTCTAAGGCGAGAATATCGCGGTAATTGCTAGACCGATGAGCCAAAAATGTTGAGAAAAACGGCTAGATGTTCGCCAGTTGTTACTCATTCACTTGAAATGACCCGAGGCACTCACTTAGAAGTATTCTGCACCCCAGTACAATATGAAACAGAGTTTAATTTCTTCACCCAAGTAACTTTATGTTATATGATGAACCGCAAGTAGCTTTCCCTTGAGCAGAACTTCTGCAAACCTTCAGCTGACGTTTGATATTTAACAATAAAAATGAAAACGTTTAATGTTTATTACAACTCACCACTACATGCTTCATCCAGATCATGTTTGTAGAAACTAAACTTGTCGTTGCTCAGTGCACATGTATGAAATTGTAACCTAGAGATAAAAGATATGATTTCAATTCATATATTACTAGCAAAATTGTCAGTAGTTGAAATACTCACAATCTCACCTAAATGAAAAAGTATGATTTCAATTCATACATTACTAGTAAAATTATCAGTAGTTGAAATATTCACAATCTCACCTAAAGACGATCTCCTGAACCGTGGCAGCAAAGAATGGACGTAGATAGCATGAGATGAGAATATCCCCGTGTAGCGGCAAAATGGGTTCAATGGGAAATATGTACCGTTCGATTGCTAGATCCACATTCGGACATCTGTTCCAGTTTATAAAATGGAATTTTATATATTCTAACATTTTAATGAACGTTGAGCTACGCTGCGTGATACCAAATAAATATTCTTACTGATAGTATGGGCAAGGATAGGGACGCAGTTGCGTATTCTATCCAATGGATATTTGAGCATAATCGAAAATTAGAATTACACTAGATTTTTCTTAACTCTGCGCATTTAAATGCATTTTCATAATACGAATAATTTAGGTACAGTAAAATCCTGATATGAATGTAGTAAAACAGTGGAAAATCGATGAACAATCTGTAACTCTGTGAGACCTACTTTCATTTTACTGGATGTCACCGTATTATGATCCAAATTTTGCTTACATACAGGGGAGATTTGTCTTATTGATATTTACTCTAGTACACCGATAAGCATTAAAACCATCCGTAGAAATATTGGCAAAATAGTGTGAAATTAATCCTAAAAAGCAGTCTACCGATAAAACGTCCCTGACGCTAAATTATCATGCAACTTTGACATAAGAAATCCGTAAACGGGGAGTGGAGTGGTATGCATAATTAGCAAATATTTTGAAGAGTAAGCTCGGAAGAATTCGTAATAGGTGCCCGCGTTGTGGAACTATCATGTATCTATTCAACTTTTGTGAACAATCGAAGCAACGTGTGCACCATAGCTTTCCTACAGCGTCGATCGACATGCCCACAACAATATGTCGTTTGAAAGCCCATCACACAAACCCCACGACTTGTTTCGTGCTGTTTGCACTCATCCGATAGGGACAGTCGGATCATGATCCGCATGCGCTTGAAACAATGGAAGAATGATGAACAAGTTGTGCTTTTATGCCCGTTTTGGATAAGGTTGGTACGACCAACCCTTCTAATCTCATGCGCTCAGACAAATTTAAATTGGGTTAAATCCATGCCTATGAAAAATATTCGTTTTTACACACACACAGTTCCATCACACAAATCAAACCACCATTTACGTGCTGTTTGAAATCATCAGGTAGGGACTGTGAGATCAGGATACTTGTAATTCTTTTAATTTGCATAAGATGATGCTTTTTAAGTCCCGATTATCCACGAAAATTCTATTTTTGAATCAGCGGATTTGTTAGCTTTTTATCCTAGAATTTCAAATGATATCTATGGGAATCTGACCTCAAAATAGTGTGCGAAGCTTTATCCAGTGTTGCTGTGTTGTGTCGGATTATTCGGTTCAACGAAATATGTGTGACAATGCATACTTTTAGACCGTACTCTACGACCAAGTTCATATGACTCAATATTTTTTCACGTGAGCAATTCATGTTATTGAAAGTTCGACTTAAATTGAGTAAATTATTTCGTAGATTTAATCTTGTAA
>JACCGJ010000756.1:11193-34865 GCA_013407085.1 Atriophallophorus winterbourni
TTTCATTCAACAAAACCAGCAAGTGCATCACTTACCCTGAAGCAATTTGTGATCGGAGGTAAAGTACAATTCTACACAACCGGTCGGCGGGAATCGAGCATCTGTAATCCAAATAAATCAATAAAATTCTTTCCGTCATGTAATCAAAAGACATGTATGACATAAACAAGTTTCGCTTGTAAGCCACTGTTGGATAAGTTAAAAACGACAAGCTTGTTCAATCACATGTGCCCATAATATGTAGTTGGGTTAATAACCCATATTCATAACACAAATGCTCATTTGGGCATGCAGTTCCATCACACAGACACCTCAGCAAGCATTTGATATATATTCATCATAATAATCATCGAAACATTCAGGTACATATATCAGTATATTGTGTTTGGCCTCATACTGTGGAAATCGACCACTGATGCAGAATAATTCACGGTCATTCACGTAACTAATCAATAACACCGTTCAAATTATTAACTAATTTTCGATTGTCCGACGGCAGTTGTATACATTTGGGTGTGACCTACATTCAGTAGCCGTAAGCAACATCTCCTTTACTTCAGTTTAAAGATTACAATTCACATGGTGCTTCTGAAGAGAGTATCAATATCGTTCTTCACTCAACTCGCAAAATAATACCCCAATCCTTCATATCATATTCGCGAAGGTTTTGTACGAATTTCAATACAGTATATTTGAAAATAGAGTTATTCCTTGGCCATTGTGAGTGACCTTGTCGCATTGAAATTAAAATGCTTTTGTAAACCAGCAATAAAACGAATTTCTGCATTTTTCTTTGTAAATCCACGATAAGTTCACCATTCGAAAGATTTTCCCTAAATGAAAGACATTTGGCTTCCATTCGAGACATGATATAAAGACAAAAACTAATTTCCAGATTAAGGAACAGGTTTCTAAATATGGGGATGAATTTAACTATAAAACTATCACCGATACCAAAAGTCAATTATTTTAGAATGCGCGTTTTGTTATATTTACACTACTCATCAGTAGTGTAGTGGTTAATTTATAAAACATTAAAAATAAATTTCTTTTTTCTGTTTGTGGCAGAATTGATATCACCACAGAATGATATTTTTCCACTTTCCAAATGTTTACACTGAGACTCTGTCTCAATGTATCAGAATATCAGAAACGTCTTTATTCCATATGTAATTTGAACTAGATGATTTGTTTGAAATTGAACCCAATTTTTCTTGTGCAACTTAAGTTTTATTCCGAATCAAAGCTTACATTCCGACTTGATTGATTTCATTCATACATTTTATGCATACTTGTGACCATAATTTACGTCCTCTGCTTTATATAGTCAGTTCAAGCTACCGTATTACCGCGAGCGTCTAGATGTAGTACTTCGAGTTTGATAGTTTTAAGCCCGCTCCGAGACATACGGTTTGCAACGTATGATCAGGCCTAATTTTGCTTTATACCTAACTACCAATATTGTAAAAAGATTCCTACGACAGCTAAATACACTATATCGTGAGGGAAATGAATTTTGATGCGTAGTATATACCGGGTATATGAACGCTCCTATGATCCATGATTTCAAATAGAAACTGGATGCTTATACCAAAGAGCACTCGACTATCGGCCCCGTTTATTGACCCCATATAAACTCGCACATACCAAACACCTCAATAGAATTTTGATTGCATGTTATGTATTCCTATAGCTGTCATCCAATGCTGTATGTAATGCGATTGCTTTTTTCACCATAAAATCTTGATTCTTGATTATATGTCTATGAGTCATGGTAGCCCAATGTATAACAAGCGGGTATGCATATAATATACCCCAACGTCATCGAATTCTATCGGTTTGCGATATTTTTTAACTTGGTTAGATTGTGGAGATAAAAGTGATACTAAGGAATTTTTCTACGTGTAGATGAGTAAATTTTGGGAACTTGTTTATCATGATGTTACTAGCGGAAAAGAGAATTACAGCGCGTTTGCGCATCCGTACAAGCAAGCTGGTCTGATCGAGAGAAATCTTCACAAACTACTGATGAGTGACATATTGTTTGAAGTATTCACAATCTCCATCTCTTCGATCCTTAACGTAACCGCCAAGCGCTTGATTGAGTGACATTAGAGTTTACTTCTCATAAACATCTGCCCCTATCACCACACTTATGTGTTCAACTATTTTACGTGATTAGATTTCATTGCCGCGTACTATTGGGTTATCTTATGAACATGTTCAGGTCTTTCATCAGTATTTAACCACGTATCTTGGCAAACATCAGAGAAGATGTAATCACACTTCACTTCACTCCACTCAAATTACTTGCATGTTTCATTTGATATATTGAGTTTTTCTCATTACAAAGGTTCATAATTTTAGAAAACGTTTGATAATATTATGGAGGTTCAAAGTACATTAGCTTTCGGGTGATATGCTGAACCATACCACACAAGAGCAGGGAGCATCAAAATAACTGTTGTTGACAATCGCAAATCCGTCACCATTCGAATTTCCGAGAGATTACATTATAACGGTTCGAACCACAACATCTTTGAAAGAATGAAAAGATGGACAGTGTTAGCCGCAATCGAACGATATGCAATTCGCAGATGTCGGTCGAACGAACTATGTGTACCATGGACTTGAAATCGATTAACAAATCAGATCAAGGTATCAACCGGGACAGATATGTTTCAGGATCAGTATTGTGGTTGCTTGTTTTAATTATATAAGAATGGCGAGTGTTTTGTTACTTGTCTTCTGTGTAATGAACCCGTTTGATCAATCGGCCTTTCTATTATGTTGCGGGATTCTCCGGTACACGTGATTAGTTTACGACAGGTTAAGCTCGAGGATGAATTGGGACGAAGTATTCAACTGGATTTCTAAGGCGAGAATATGGCGGTAGTTGCCAGACCGATGAGCCAAAAATGTTGAGAAAAACGGATAGATGTTCGCCAGTTGTTACTCGTTCACTGGAAATGACCTGGGGCACTCACTAAGAAGTATTCCACACGCCAGTACAATATGAAACAGAGTTTCATTTCTTCACCCAAGTAACTTTATGTTATATAATGAACCGCAAATAGCTTTCAGTTGAGCAGAAGATCTGCAAACATTCAGCTGACGTTTGGTGTTTAACAATAAAACAATGAAAACGTTCAATGTTTATTACAACTCACCACTGCATGCTTCATCCAGATCATGTTTGTAGAAACTAAACTTGTCGTTGCTCAGTGCACATGTATGAAATTGTAACCTAGAGATAAAAGGTATGATTTCAATTCATATATTACTAGCAAAATTGTCAGTAGTTGAAATACTCACAATCTCACCTAAATAAAAAGCATGATTTCAATTCATATATTACTAGTAAAATTATCAGTAGTTGAAATATTCACAATCTCACCTAAAGACGATCTCCTGCACCGTGGCGGCAAAGAATGGGCGTAGATAGCATGAGATGAGAATATCCCCGTGTAGCGGTAGAATTGGTTCAATGGGAAATATGTACCGTTCGATTGCTAGATCCACATTCGGACATCTGTTGCAGTTTATAAAATTGAATTCTATATATTGTAATATTTCAATGAACGTTTAACTACGCTACGCTATACAGAATAAATATTCTTACTGATAGTATGGGCAAGGATAGGGACGCAGTTGCGTATACTATCCAATGGATATTTGAGCATAATCGTAAATTAGGATTACACTAGATTTTTTTAACTCTGCGCATTTAAATGCATTTTCAAAACACGAATAATTTAGGTACAGTAAAATCGTGATACGAATGTCGTAAAACAGTTGAGAATTGATGAACAATGTGTAAATCTGTGAGCCCTACTTATTTTTTACTGGAGATTATCGTATTATGATCCAAATTGTGTTTACATACAGGGAAGATTTGTCTTATTGATATTTACTCTAGTACACTGATAAGCATTAAAACCATCCATAGAAATATTGGCAAAATAGTGTGAAATTAATCATAAAAAGCAGTCTACCGATAGAACGTCCCTGATGCTAAATTATCATGCAACTTTGACACAAAAAATCAGTAAGACGGGGAATGAAGTGGAATGCATAATTAGTGAATATTTTGAAGAGTAAGCTCGGAAGAAATCGTAATAGGTGCCCGCGTTGTGAAACTATCATGTATCTATTCAACTTTTGTGAACAATCGAAGCAACGTGTACACCATGGCTTTACACAGCGTCGATCGACATGCACCACAACAATATGTCATTTGAAAATCCATCACAGAAACCCCACGACTGGTTTCGTGCTGTTTGCACTCATCCGATAGGGACAGTAGGATCAAGATCCGCATGCGCTTGAAACAGTGGAAGAATGATGAACAAGTTTTGCTTTTATGCCACTGTTGGATATGTTGGTACGACCAACCTGTACACTCTCATGTCCCAAACAAATTTAGATTGTGTTAAATCCATGCCTATGAAAAATATTCGTTTCTACACACACTGTTTCATCACACAAATCAAACTACCGTTTTCGTGCCTTTTGAAATACTTAGGTAGGGACTGTGAGATCAGGATACTTGTAATTCTTTTAATTTGCATAAGATGATGCTTTTTAAGTCCTGATTGTCCACGAAAATTCTAATTTTGAATCAGCGGATTTGTTAGCTTTTTATCCTAGAATTCTAGATGATATCTATGGGAATCTGAACTCGAAAAAGTGTGCGAAGCTTTATCCAATGTTGCTGTGTTGCGTCGCAATATTATTTTCAACGAAAAATATGTGATAAAGCACACTTTTAGACCGCATTCTACGACCAAGTTCACATGACTCAATACTTTGTCACGTGAGAAATTCATGTTAATGAAAGATCGACTTCAATCGAGTAAATTATTTCGAAGATTTAATATTGTAATCTAATTTTGGTAAAGTGTTTTTATAACGATCTGATGAAAAACACTGGAAAAGAGGAACTAAGATAATCTGTCCGTTTCCAAAGAATAAGTCTTGAAAATGTCTTTTTTAGAATGAACAGATAACAGGATGTGATCCAAAATCGTTTTTATGAACTTGTTATCTAGCGCATATCGACGTAGTCATTTCCAAAATATATGATACTGAGCTGGAATTCATACAGATACCAAGTATTTCATAATTTGTTTACGAAGTGACGGAACTTTGAAAATATCATTCATAAAATTTTCAATGAAGAAATTCAACGGGCTGATTTGTATAAACAATCAGTTTTTGCGGGCTTTGGAAGCACAGCAGGATTGTTAGACCTAAACCTATTATGAGGGCACTGTAGGAAAATATTGACAAGATCAAACCTGTTCGACCGTACGAGCACATCACAATTATGAGAAATGAACCAAACATCTGTTTATTAGCGTTTTAGACTCATTACTAAGAATCAATTCGTGATATTGTATTTGAATACTGTGGTTCGCTGTACGAACAATAAGAGTGGCATACAAGTATAACTTTGTTTACCACTTATCCACTGTTTCAAAGCTCACGGAATCTAATCTTACTGTCTCCACCTGATGACGACAAACAGGCAGAAACTGGTAGTCGTGTGCAAGTGCGGGGAAGTGAGCAACAAATTACCCTGTTCATCCTAAAACACCTTGAGTGCTTGACCAAGAATCACTTTGTGATTCTATGTTTGAACATCGTGGTTCCTTGTACGAACTCTATGTAACAGTAGCATTCAAGTATAACTATGTTTACCACTTTACCACTGTTTCAAGTCTCACTGAACCTAATCTTATTGTCTCCACCTGATGACAGCAAACAGCCAGAAATCGGTAGTGGAGTGTAATTTCGGGGGATGTCAGCAACACATTACCTTGTTCATCCATAAGCGCCTTGAGTGCTTGACCAGGAATCACTATGTGATTAAATGGTTAAACAACTTGGTTCGTTCTACGAACCCTAGGCAACAATGGCATTCATGTATAACTATGTTTAACACTTTCCCACTGTTTCAAGGCTCACTGAACCTAATCTCGCTATCTCCACCTGATGACGGCAAACAGCCAGAAACCGGTGGTGGTGTGTTAGTGCGGGGGATGTGAGCAACACATTACTTTGCTATTGGAGAATTTGTTTGCAGAGTTCTGAAACTCAAACATTGCTTACAAACGTTTCAATCATGAAATAAAGTAGGTTTGTTCATTGGATTAGTTTCTGCGGTCTCTCGAAAGAGCGTAGGACTGGTAGAAATCTAGCATGGTAATGCTTCGGGTTCGCATCCACTTTAAAGAATAGTTGTGTATCCTAATCTACACTCTGATATGATCTCTTGAGTGACAAACTTTTCATATTAACGCACGTAATGAGAATAAAATCTTTATGACGCAATTGTTTCAACGTTTATGAGGTTTTAGTTTGAAGATAGAGGGCATTGACACGACGGTGATTGTGCTGTAATGCAACATACAAGAATTTATGGTATGAAGAACAGATTGTTGTACAACACCGCAGGAAATTTGTATAACGATAAAAAAGATAAAAACGAAGGCTCTCGGATAGATATACGATGTTTTAGGTAAAAATGTCATATATTTTCTCGGCATAAGATAAAAAGCTTCGTTAGGATAAATGTCGTGTGAAGTTGAATTAATCAGGTTATATGGTAAGATGATATTAGTTTGCAAAAATGTATTCAGTCTGTTGCTTAGAATCGACGGTAAGGAGTTCCCTAAGAAACAAACGCGCACCAGAAAGAAGAACCGACGGCCGTTTTGGTAAGAATGTGGTTTATCCCATGACAATGACGAAAAAGAAACTTCAGAGGATGAAACGTAGAGTTCAAAATTTTGTAAGTGAAGCAGTAGCAGCGAGCCAGAGTATCCAAAGTAAGATGTACCTGTCACTCCCCCATTAGGAAGATTGTGAACAAAACCCACCATTTTTGTATTTCCTTGGCTCTGATAGTCAAGAAATTGCTGAGCTAACATTGGCAATAAAACATAAGAAATCCACAGAAGGTTTGTAGTATGTTTTCGATGAAAATTGTGTGCAAAACATAACTAGAAAATCAAAGAGCCCGTCCTAATTTTAGCACAAATTCGAGGGGAGAAATCCCAGAGTACTCTAGTTGATAATAATTCAGACATAAAACAAAAAAATACGAGGGCGCTTGTAGCCTGAACTCACAGCAACTTTGACGTATGCATAAGCTTCAAATTCTGATAAATTTTCAACAAAAATCCTCCCTCCCCATTGACAAAACCTTTCACCGTCGTATGAATCTGATCATCATTCTTCCAGTGTTCCACATTCTTTCCCGCGTCTACTCCCCGTTCTTCATCTCTTCTTGACCGCTCCCAATTACCCAACACCATCGACGTTTCCAACGGATCGAAGGATTTCCATCCATTTAACTTTGCTCCCGCGGTCTTTTCCCAGACGTTTGTTCCACCCCCGTCAAGGTCATCTGGATGGGCGTACAGCGAATTCCCATTGCCGTTCTGTTCTACAATCGTCTCCAAAGTCCCGGTGTAGTATCGACCGCGGTTTGGATTCCGGTAGACGACGGAGTGAAGCCAGACCAAGCGATCTTGGAGTATCAGGGCTCCTGTCACGAGGCCGGAGAAATAGCCGACGTAACTGAAGGGGTCAAAGACAGTTTTTTATGTGTGGAAAGTTGATACGGATTCAATGGATCGTTCAACTTGTTTCAAGAGAATTAATAATTTCACGATAGTTATAAGAAGATGGTTGACGCAAACTTGAACGGAAGGCTTAAATCTATGTCGCTAAAGACATTAATGGCGGAAGACACATAGAACCGGATTAGCACTCTAAGAACGTGTTTTATTACAAAGGGACCGCGATGTACCATATGACCTGGCTTTAATAAACAGACTGCTGTCCAACTCCAAAAAGTGATAGCTTGTTAACATGTTAGCAAATGCTCGCACATTAAAGAAAGGCACACAGAAAAGTACGGGGTAAATGAAAATTTGGATGTTTTTATCTACGTCACTTTAAGACACTCACTCAAGACAAACATTGCTATGAGAGAAGCATAAATTGTCCTTAATCTTCTAGAAAGAGTTGTTAAAATGAACGTTTTCCAGAACATTCTCCTGAAACAGCACTGCGCAGCTAAAGAGCAACAATTTATACTGGTTAATTAGCTCAAGAAGTATAATATATCAACTTTGATCGAAGTCAGCGCTTGCCATGAAATTAAGTACCAACAAAAAGGATAGCCTATCTGATGTTGGTTGACTTCCACGACAGTCGAAATAAAAAACGTATCTTACTTTAGGAAAAGACACATATATCATACCATCTACTAGAAGGTTCGTTTACGAGAAGAAAACACACTGAACTATCAGACCCACGATTGGTGTGACTCAATCCAGATTAAACTATACAAGATATGTGTTAATACCGTTCATCCTAGAGAAAAACCTATTTATTAAACGGACCTGACGACGAGGCTTGTAAAAAGCGCAAATTTTGTCAAAAGCTGGTAAGTCCTAGATCGCGTCAAGTTAAATGTTACTTGTGTTCAATTGCTATTCATGCGAACTGTGACACGTATTTATCACCCGAATCAGTGACTCTAATTAATAATGAAAAATTACCAGACATCTGCTATATATGTAATCCATGCATATTAAAGTAACTAGTGATTTATCACGAGCCGAATAGTCTGATTCAATTATGGAAAGACGCATGTTCGCTGTAGAGACTTATTTTTGCTGATGACGCAAAGATTTGGTGCAAGATATACTCCACAGCCGACACGCAGAACCTGCAACGGGATCTCGATATGATTTACACCTGGTCCATAGACAACGAAATGCAGCCTAATGTCGCTCAACAGCAAGTTGAGCGCCTCCTCCGAAAAAGATTTAGGCGTGATTATCCAGTCTGACTCAGGAAACTCAATGCAATGTCGAGTCGCTGGCAGCAAAGCTGAAAGCAACTTGGGTCTCCTTAGAAGAGTCCTACGTACGTTTGAACCCAGCATTGCCTACAAATTGATTTCAACCTACATCCGTCCTGAGATCGAATATGCTATACCGGCATGGAATCCTTTGTTGAAAAAAGATACTCAGCTATTGGAATCTCCACAGCACAGAGCAACAAAACTCGTCCAGGGACTTTCTAATTATCCATACGAAATCAGTCTTAAAATATTGAATTTGTATTCGGCTCAATGCAGACGGAGACAAGGAGCACTATTCTTCGTTTGGGCAGTGCTTAATCAAACAAATCACCCTCGCAGTCGTTTGTTTCATCTTTTCCATAACACACATTTGCGTGGTTACCAACCTAAACTTTACCAGCAGCATAGCAGGTTGAACTGCTGCAAATGTGCATTTTCCTTTCGTAATTTGCAATTGTGGAACAGTTTACCTACTCATGTGTTACAATCTGGAACCATTGACGTTTTCAAGGAATCACAAGATGTCCACATGGACAAGTAAGTTTTTCACGTTGGACAGTAATCACTATAGTAATATTTTGATATTTTACCATCCGACCCGATGTACATTTCTGTGTGGTCTTGTAAAGCATAGCTTTTTACCCGCATATCATCTTTGAATAAATCTTTGAATAACAGCCGTTTCAAAATACAAATACTATCTACCTGTCAGCTGTTTCAAAGCTCACTAAAAGTAATCTTTCTTTCTCCACCGAATGATGGCAAACAGAAACCGTTTGTGGAGGGCATGTGAGCAAAAATATATAACGGTCATTTATAAGTTATTCAATCGCTGTACATAGAATCACCCTAAAATTTGGTATCCACATGAAGTTGCACAAGGTACGAACCCTTTTCAACATGAGCACCAAAGTATAAATTTATTTGCCATTTTACTACACCTTAAAGACTCGATTAAGTATATATCACTGTCTTCATAGACACAGCTGGATCACGGTTGTAGGGTATTACTGACTACAATCCAAGCAGCAAAAAATGCTGGTCATTTATTATTGTTTCTTCATCTAAACCCGAAACATTTTTTTCATTTGTATTGCAAACAAAATGACTCGTTTTCCGTCACATGCCAAAGAGAAATTTCAAATTAAACAAATTTTCTTCTCAATTTTTCTCTTTCGGCATAAAATGAGTGTAACAGCTTCAAGCTTGATGCAAAAGTCTTACAATTCAGAATGGATATAGCGCGTACGGAACAACAGCGTGTCTCCATGTCAGAAAACGCGACTTTATCATCCTTTTTAAAACTTTTAATGACCTTGACCTTGACTGACACTCTCAGATCACGTTTCGATTCAATTACGGAAGCTCATATAGTCGACATAGAATGAAATATTCAAACTTACCGCTTTTGTGACGGTATGAGTTCTCGTGCGAGATTATCTTCGTAAAAGCGCTTCAGGATCATGTGTCCAAGGACCAATTCATGTTTGAATCTGAAGGAGGTGAATAAAACAAATTGACATTTTATCGATTCTCATTTTCAGAATCAGAATTTTTGTCTGTGGCGTATAATAAAAATTGACCAGAAGGATCTATAGAATAATCGTAGAAATTTATTCATGTAAAAGGTTTTCTGCAACTTTAAATGTGTACCATTGGGGATGTCGAACAGGGGTTTGGATACGATGTACAAAAACCTTGTGCCAAATTTTGTAGTGCAAACTGTGAATTACAACTACTCTCTTGGATCCCACCAACTCGTCTGGACAACTGAAAAGAAGGATTTGGGTGTTTGGACCAGTTCAAGTCTGAAGACTTCACTGCAGTGCAAAGCGGTGTACAAAAACGTTTCACACGCTCGCCACCCCGTCCCATTCGGAAACATGAACTTACAGTGCTTATTCCGACTTCAAGACTGAACTGTCGAAGATATTCATATGATGTACGTGTAAGTTTCACATGGAACACCCTCCCCTCCACTGTTACACACTCACCCAACCTGGATATTTTTAAGGCTAATTTGGACAAATACTTGAGAGAGAAACCAAATTTCGATACGATTCACACTACATGAGGTTCCCTGTTCTTCTTCTTTTTATTGTATATAACTCATAACTCCATCCTATGGTTATTGTTAAGCTGAATGCTTTTTAGACCATTACAACTTTGAATCAGTTTGAACTCTTGTCCGGTTTCGCATGATTTCTATGTGGCAGAAAACAATGGATCAAAGCTTTTATAACTCTTAGAAATGGCGATTCCCGGAATATGTTCATCAATCCATTTTAGTACCGACAATGTACCATCAATTTGGTTAATTTTGACCAGTATAGACGAATAGCAACGACAATAACTACGCTAAAACATAAGCAAATCTCATTTGCCCGGTAATTCGAAAACAACACTAGAAATTGAGAGCATAGACAAGATGATTGACCATCGTCGTCAACAAAATTCGAACAGCTACATTACATTCGTTCCCAATACACGTGTTTACATCGTTCTGATTAATCCCCGCGATAGCTGCTTGTCATACATTTCGCGTTACTACGTGCACTATTCAAAAACCGCGCCACTTTGCGACAATCCGAGTTGGTTCGCCGTGTACTGACTGACTGACTGACATTTGAGCCATGGCTGATCGACCCGTTTTCGTCCAATCAGCGTGCACCGTGATTTGTACTATTACAAATACGGTCGAGAGACAACAACCGAAGTGGGGGTGGGGACACATGTCCAGGAATCAGACTCAAATTGATCGACCGGTGTTTTACCACCGGTGCATGGCGGTGATCTGGGGTGGAGAGAATGCCAAGTTTTCCAGGTAAGTGAACCGTGTTCGAATATACGCACTAATTCAAACAAAGTATTTGTGGATGATGTTGGGAGTTTTGTTGGCTACTTTAGAGTTGGTAATCTTTGTAACGGCTTCTCGATAAGGAGTTATGCCGAATTTACAAATTATTAATAGGGCAGTTTGCATGTGCGATAGATGAAGACATCAACAGCGACGACAAAAATTCTATAGATTGCTTGTGACAAACTTAAAATAAAAAACATATACAAGAAAGTTGCAACATTGGTATACAGTTCAAAAGGTAAATCTAGGACTAGATAAAAATGTAGATAAATGGATTGTTTAGAGAACTGAGATTTCAACACTTTCGTGCCAAAAAGATCCTCCACAATTCACAGAGCTTAGAAATGAAGTCAACAATGTTAGAAAGTTTAACAAACATTCCAATTCACTGTAGTGAAGCTACACCCAGTTTTGACTTAACCTTCTAAGCAGCATAGTTTCCTATATGAAAGAAATCACGCCAGATAGATTCGTTGGTCGAGAATGTGAAAATTTTCACCAGTTTTTATCTGTCAGAATTACTTCATCCATAGGTCCATTAGCGACAGTGATACAAGAGATTAATGAAAGATAATTCATTTTACGAGGACGCTATAAATCGTTTAACCATAGTACACAGATTCGTATTGTTCATACAAATTCTCTGCTTATTACTGAACAGCTGAAAACCATTGAATCTGGCCTGAAAAGCGTTCATTCGTAATCAATCATATTCAGCCTAACGGCCTCATGAACATCCATGGATTTACAAGGTTATAGTTGAATGTCACCGTTGCATAGGGTTCGTACAACCAACCACGATGTTCAAACACAGAATCACATAGTGATTCGTGGTTAAACACTCAAGGCGCTTATGGATGACCAAAGTGATGTGTTGCTCACATCTCCCGAAATTACACTGAGCCTTATATTACTGTCTCCACCTGATGACGGCAAATAGCCAGAAACCGGTAGTGGAGTGTAATTTCGAGGGTTGTGAGGAACACATCACTTTGGTAATCCATGGATTTACTTATACACAATTGTTCAGGGCTTTCAAAAGGTGCGGTGTGGACGTGGTGGTTTCCGGCCATTGTCGGTATACATTTCGGACCTAATTTCAAGATTCAAGATTCAAGATTTTATGGATGAAAAAGCAATTACTTTACAATAACCATGCAGTTGAACTATAGTTACAAGTGTATATCTGCATGTGTGTAGAAAAATTTCAAAATCAAAATAATTCTGGTAACGATAGACTATAAATAGTTCGGGACATAATTTGGATTGGCTCTCAGGAAATCGTCTAGTTTTAATTTAAATATAGAAAAAGTGTTTGAGTTTAACAAATTGGCTGTTGCGTAAACTGAATAGACAGATTTAAAATGCTTGTCATTAAAGCCTCAACGTGTAGTCTTGATGAAGCAACGGATGCATAGATGATGAATCTTCGGATTTACAATTTTCAGTAAAACAACAGTCAATTTTAGCCTGTTTAACAATCTCTCATAAGAGAATATACCTTTCGTAGCCACCTTTTTGTATAAATAATAAAATTAGCTGCTTTCTGAAAATTTCCAATTGAATTTAAAAAAATTCGATATATGTGTTGTACTCGATTGTTGGGCAAAAGGTGTATATTCGGTTCACATTTAGAATCTGGTATAGTTTTAAAAGAAAATGAAGAGACAATTGTAAATAGCTATCCGAAGACATTTACAACACCACCCTTTGACACAATTTGAGAAGTGTCAAATATGGTCGTACTAGAGCCATCGCAAACCCATAGGAATCTAGTTTTCTGATGAAACACAATTGAATAAGTCGAGATGGGTGTCATCCTCGTTAGGCAGGTAATTCGAACATGTCTACTGGGGAGAGGGCTCCAAAGAAACTGCTCCGGTTTAAGCACATGACAATACAAGTACTGGTAAATGGTACGTAAACGAAAACATTACGTTGTGTTGAGAAGATTCTTTATGAATGATCCATTCTCATGAGCGTTTTACCATACAAAGTTCACTTGCGCTGTGTTTTAGGGTGGCGACTGTAATAGAAATTGATCGGTTGCTATGTAAAACTGTAATGGTGACGAAATAAATGTTCTTAACGGATTGTTTTAATGACAGTGTACTTTTACATTTATGGTGCGCGAAAAAACTTATGTGAAAGAAATAGATCAGGCAGACAGGGATTTTCTCAATCGATTATTAGAAAGGAGGTTGGGTGTAGAAAAGCAGGATGAATGCTAATCTAACAACCTCTCATGTCCTAGAAAAGCTACGTTTCCGCTTAACACAAAAGTTTAATAAATAAACACGATAACCAATATTGCAATCATGCCATTAGATAAAGTACAAATTAATC
The DNA here is from genome assembly GCA_013407085.1 of Atriophallophorus winterbourni. Classification (NCBI taxonomy): domain Eukaryota; kingdom Metazoa; phylum Platyhelminthes; class Trematoda; order Plagiorchiida; family Microphallidae; genus Atriophallophorus; species Atriophallophorus winterbourni. The sequence continues at coordinate 25,284 of JACCGJ010000756.1, forward strand.
CTGATAAACCTACCGCTTGAAACGGTTTTCAGTCCACTGCAGTCCACGAGCAGTTGGAGAACCTGGTCGTTGACCACACAGAGGCCCGAACCTGGCTTTCGATTGGCAGATATACACCGCCAAGAAGGTGGCAAGCAAACTTCGGGGCCCGGTGCAATGCAGGACAGCCACTCGATTGGCGTGGATACGAGGATCTTGTCCGTTCACCACACAATTATCGTGATTATGTAACCAAAAATCTAATTGGTCAATTGCTGTGACCAGCTGTTCTAGTCCAGGGGCCAAAGGTACGGGCCAGAACAAATCTATAACGGGTACCTGGAAAATTGATGGATTTAAACGAATAAAATTAATCGAAAGAATAAATGACGAAAATTGGTTAAACATTCAGCACTTTTTACAAGACCTGTGCCGAAATATACACCCCATCCACAAAAAGCTCCATCTTGTTTTGTTGTATGCTAAAATGTACTAATCTGTCATATATAATTGATTACTCTCCCGGAACGTATGATAGAACGGATAACATTCCCTGAGTTCCAGTCTCTTGGAATATTCACAGATTACGATGAATGCCTATTCGGCGATAAACATTTCTCTTGAAATGTGTCCGGTAAGATTCGGTCGCTTGCGTATGAGCAGCTGAGGCATGACCATCCATTCTCTGGGAAGAACGCTTTTAAGCGATATATCAGCTTCACTCATAACAGATCCTCATATCAGTGATAGGGGAAAATGGCAAAGTCTTTATTTAAACCCCGATTATTTAAGCACAGCATACAAACCTTCGTCCTCCGTCTAAAAGGGATAAATCATTCTTATGGCATGGTCAAATCAAGGCCACGACGGATTGAATTAATTTGATATCTGAGTAACAAATATATGTCTTGGTGTCTGATTCTAACGAACACTTTCGACAATGCAAATAAAAACACGAATAAGCGGGCTCAACTAGGTATCGTGAGAAAAAAATGTTTTTATTTGTTTTGCACTATTTTAGGATCAATAGAGTTACTGTTTTATATGTCCCCAAAGATTACGAAAAAGAAATTGCATATTTTTGATGTTGCAATGTTTAAGCAAATGTATCCCATTTAAAATTTAATTAAAGAGATAGAAAAAAGGAGAAGTCGAGTAAGAAAATGAAAGACTCTATGGCCAATTATTTGAAAATAGAGCTCACTATTATTTTCAATACAAGATAATATCAATTGATATTGAAAACCTTTTGAATAAAATTATTTGTATCAGATAATCAAGATTATAGCAAAATCTGTTATTTACTGAGAGACATATGGGACAAAGATATCGAGGAGCAAACCGTATGAATAATTTTTGATCAAATGATTTTCCGGAACGCAAAGTGAGGTTTAAATTGGGCATTTAATTATAACTGAACTTTTTGCATATCAGGACAGGGAAATATGTATAACGTTGTTATTGAAGTCGATCGCATAAAACTAAATATATTTCAAAAATTTCCAAAAATGTGTCATTAAGAAGCAACAATCGTGCGTGGAATGGATTCAAAATACATCTGATCACATCCTCTTTTTGAATTTTGTTTGAAAAAAGTTCTATGTGAACAGTATAACAATTAGATCAACAAAACTAGACGATAGAACACGTACCCGCTTTCAGCCTAATGCTGGAAGACCCAAGGTAAAACTTCAAGGAAATTTAGTCAATATAACATTAGGATGCACCAACATCATCATTCTTTCATGTGGAGTCTCTAAGGAGATCGTGATTCAAATGTAAATCACCATATAATGAGTCATTTTCATAGCTAAGCTTTTTAAGGGTTGGTTTGCTATACATAAAAACTTCTAGGATTCTCTCTACTATACCCATGATTGATTGAAAGATGATTTAAAATTCAACGAATCAGCGCTGATGAGTAATCAACACAACCTAAATCTTGTCCAATAGAAATGAGTCAGCTGACTCAGGCTCATAGGGTGGGGAGATGCACTTTAGGTCACTCATGGCCACTGAAGCGGAATTCAAATTTTTGAAAAATTGCACCCTACGCTGATTGGTTGAAATTGACATAAATTAATATGCGAGGTACTTACTTGACTAGATAAGTGGAGTTCTTTCGTAAAGCCGGAAAGGTTGAAAATCTAGAAAATGGAAAATGGTAGAAATCGATTTTAGTCACAGCGTTATTGATCGACGGTAAGATGTAAAATAAAGCAGAAATTATTATTTTAAACTTTGATCGTTTAACCGATTACTGCTTGCTGCTTTGGAAAATTGCATGTACTTTTATCATTGACGTATACCTCCTGTCTGGACGAAGTAATTCAGATGCATTAGACCGTCAACGGGTAAACATATTTGTCTGCGATCGCACACGAAGTTATGATTTGTTATGAAAGACAAACACAACTTCGAACTGAATTATTCCTTTTAAATTGAAACCATCAAAGACCTCAAACCTGTCTTTCTGAAAAAAATAGGCAATATCATGAACTAGTTTGAAAATGTAATTATTTTGCGTTCAGAGTTTGATGATTAAAAAAATCCTTTCTTCAAAGAAAATATTAGGGTGCATGATAAAATGACAAAATCACATATGCACAAACACCTGCCTCTTGTTTGATAATCACCAGAAGATTGTTCGAATAATGTTTTCACAGGTAAGTGACATAATATTTTCGCGAAACAACACAACAAGCATTGAGATTAATAACAGCTTGCTATCGATTTTAACCTAATTCCTGTATATCAGGTTGAAGTATTCAATATGTGGGATGTAATTTCAGACTGGTAATGGAGACGCTTTCCATTCCAAAAGTCAAATAAACATTTCCTCATATATTTAAAACCAATTTCGATAATACTATAAAGATCACAAACTGTGTTCGATGATAATTTGGCGAACAGCGACAAAATTTATAATGATTCTTCGTAACGTTCGGTACAATAAAAGATTATGAACTTTAGGTCTATGTGACTTTAACCAAATGAGGGATACGGCAGTAGAAGTTTATTAATTGTAAAATTAAGTCTAGAGAAGGAAACCAACTAGGAAATGTGTTGTAAGAGCGTGGTCAAATGTGACAAATGTGACATACTCTATACATCTACATATCAGTTTCGCATAATAATTACCGGCTCCATTACTCATCGTGCCTGCAATTGTTTCATGAAATTTCCATATCACAAAATATTGCGGGCTCTCCCTGCACGTTGAATATATAAGCGAAATCGGACCAGCACATAGAAAAGAATACCATTCCACAGTCGTACATTAAATCTGATTCAAAAAGTAATTATTTGGACAGAATGATATTTGAATATATATGTTAGCAATCGGAAAACCATATCCATCAAAAGGAAGTTTGTAATAAATCAGTTAGAGATGATTTTTTGTAACGCTTCGATTCTGACAACGGAGCTTCGTCACACCAAAATTGTCTGTACAAATGAGGATCAGGTTCAAATTCCATTTACAAGACCAATCATAAGTTACTTAAGGTAAACAGCTCAGATCAGATAATCAATTGATACAACCCTGCATACCGCGTAATCCCTTAATTGCGTAGTGCGTGTGTTTCCAACCATAAATCGTGAATCTTGAGGTGAAGACAATGTAACCTGACCGATATGTCGGCTCGTCAAATCCAGACACACACTAGGTGTCATGCAGTTTAATTCTTATCCCTCATAGAACTGGACGCCAGATTCTTGAAATATGCGCCAGATCCACTCTGTTGAACGCATTCGCACACGGCTTTGTGTGAAGGCTTTTCCTATAACGTTTCAAACCTCGCCATATCAAGCACACCATATTTAGAGATATAGAGCTTGCCTATCTCAGCTAATTTAGGATTGGTCCTGTAAAGACAATTTAAAACACAAACCTCGTTGGCAATGGCATATATGTTGTGATGAATCATTTGATTCAGAAGAGAAATGGTTGCCAAAATCTGCTACAGCTGATTCATTGACAGATCCCGTTAGTGTTAAGTGTTAGCGTTTTTCAAACTTAAACACTTGAATCTGTATTTGCACTTACTCTGTAATTGTTGCCATAACGACGTTCAAATGCTTGGCACAGCCAACGGGCTCCTTCGTTGTGGTCAACTTCTTGAGCGTCGGGAGGATAGTTAACAACTATAAAAGGTTTATAATTTCTCTGATAATAGTTGACACCGAAAATAAAATTATTGTGATTCATCCCTGAAATATGAACTGAATGAGCTGAGATTATTCTTCAAAGTTTATTTTCTATGATACAGATAACATGATAGATGAATGATTTAGTTTATGATAGAATAGTTTGGATGGGTTTGAAGTCATCAAACAATGAAATGGTGGTTAAATAAAATTATATTCTATATTCGGCACACAAACCAACGTATAATCATATGGTGAGACTATACAAATGTTGAATTCACATCCGATAGATACTTTAAGTAATAAATTACCGAAGTAAAATAAAATTACTGCATTATTCTGTTCCTCTAATCACCACTTTCAGTTGTTCGATTGAAAATATCTCAATGTATTCCGTTATGTAGCCGTACATAAATAAGTCAGCTAGGATTAATAGCCACATGTTAAAGTACCAAGGTACGACGAATGCAGCAATAGTGTCTTCACACCTAACCGAAAAATGTGGTTCCGGTTTGATGATTGGAAACAGCCTTGTTATATAGGGTTTTTACAAAGAACCACAATGTTCAAATACAGAATCACAAAGTGATTCCTGGCCAAGCACTTCAAGCGCATACAAAAGACCAATGCATTGTGGTGCTCACATCACCATCCCTTTCACACCACCTCCTGTCTCTACTGTTTGCCGTCATCAGGTGCATACGGTAAGATCAGCTTCAGTGAGCCTTGAAAGAGTGGTAAAGTGGTAACCAAAGCTTTATTTGTATGCCACAGTTATATAGGTCTTTTGCAAATAACCACGATGTTCAAATACTAAATTCGAGCGCTCGAGCCGCTTATAAAAGACCATTGCACTTTGGTGCTAACATCCCCATCGCACTTTACCACTGTTTCAAGGCTCACTGAACCTAATCCTACTGCCTCCACTTGATGACAGCAAACATCCAGTAACCGGTAGTGGTGTGTAAGGGATGGGGATGTGAGCACTTACATATATTGGTTGTTTATAAGCGCCTGGATTGCTTGACCAAGTAATGCTTTATGATTCTGTGTTTGAACTCCGTGGTTCGGTGTACGAACTGTATGTAATAGTAGCATTCAAGTATAACTTTGTTTACCACTTATCCACTGTTTCAAGGCTCACTGTGCGTGATCTTACTGTCTCCACCTGATGACGGCAAACAGCCAGAAACCAGCAGTGGTGTGTAAGGGATGGGGATGTGAGCAACACATTACTTTGGTCATCCATAAGCGCCTCGAGTGCTTGACTAAGAATCAGTTAACCGGTAGTGGTGTGTAAGGAATGGGGATGTGGTCACCACAATAGATTGATGTTAAACCCTGTTGTGATTTGTTCTTTTTTGTTTGAAGCTCTAGTCGAAGCAATTCTGTTTGACCAAACGCGCTATTCGATCAAATTTACAAACTTTATTCAACTCTTGCTCACTATTTCAAGAAAAGCGGATCCTTTTATGATATTTCATAATTGAAAATTCCATGTAGTAGTAATTTAATTAATAATTACATTTTCGTTAAAACAGTTTATTGGAGTAACTTCAATCCACGTTCAAATATGAGAATATTGAATTTAAATGATTTAAATAATGCGATTTTAAACCCGACGGATTTAAGTATTGAACTTTTAATTATTTCGATCCTATGGTAAATAACGCCACTTCGATGAGCTTATATAGGAAGCGTGATCAAGACGTTATTCTTTATCATCTTACTTGGCCTAAAATACGGGGTGTGTAACTCTAGTTTATGAGTTGGGCCTACATTTTAATCGGCTAAATTTATTCTACTCTGGCAATACAGATTGAATGTAACTTCATCAAAATTTATCAGAATAAAGGAATTTTACATTTTCTGAATTTGGAATCGCATATGAGACACTACGATACTCATACCGAGAATTCCGAATGCGCTCTATAATCAGCAATTTCACATTCAGTGCTAAGGCTCAAACCAAAACATGCAATAAATCCACATTTGTGAATGGAAGATTTGAAGTTCAATTATCTGCCACGAGTTTTCAATTTTCGGCGCGTGAATGTCAAACACCACAAAACAGGTTCAGCCAAATACAAAAAAATTTGAGTGCAATCGGTTAGAGTAGTTTCGGGTAACGTTTCACTTCTGACAGAGAAGCTTCGTCAGACCAAGGATGATAGTCAGGACAGGGAACATGATTAAGTAGTAGTCAACCCACCACAACTTATTTGACCTTACCGCTAAACAGCCTATAGTACGCCTACAGAGTGTCACGTCCCATGGGAATGACCAGGATCAGTGGTCGATTTTCCTCACAGTGTTTATCCACGTCAATCTGATACAAGTGAACACGGCCAAGGTCAGTTGACACGGCTACCCACATACGTAAAAGTACCTAACTAACGGGGCTAAGACTATTTTTGAAGGAAAACAAAAATCTAATTAACTAGTAGGTATAAGGTGAATAACAACTATTTACCTTCGCATCAGTGCCGAGAGCCAGAATGTGGAGATTTCTACACCATCCATCTTATTGACCGCCAGTCGACTTGCCTTGGCAATTTCGACCGCCTCCGCATGTAGTCGTTCTATATACGGTTTAATACCGCGTCTCAATATTGCCACATTGTCTAGATCGACGCTGTGCCCCGTATCTGAAACGTGCTTCGCCAAGGCGGTATCACGAATAAAGGATTGATATTCCCTCGCATCCCGAGGCAGTCTCCGGACACACTTTCGGTGTTCTTCAATTCTAGTGTGAATTTCCCTGGTAGTCTGCCCTATGTAAACACCCGAACAGTCCTTCCAGTTGATTCTGTAGATGCTGTTCGTAACGCTAGACAAAGGTGTCATATCCTTGAGGAACTTCAGAGCCTAAATTAAGACAGGATTATACAATCCTGCAAAATTTAAAATGCTGCGGTTCAGCGAATCCCTTCACGAAACGTATCAGCTAAACATGGAAGTTCTCATCTGCACTACCGCAGAAAAGATACATTTGCCCGAAAAGCACTGTTAAACAATGTATAATAAAACCTAGCGTTAACAATCACGGATATTGTATCGTTTCATGACGGTACGCTTAACCATGATACACAAAACATATGTTATTAATTATTTAATCCATGCCTGGGCACCATGGCTGTGGAAGGGTGTTAAGATCGTTGACAAGATTAATAACCGTGCGACCAAGTTTGTTTCCGTTGAAAAATATTTCCCGTACAAAGAGCGATCTTCAAAACTTAAACTGAGTGTTCTTACCCAACGACGGATAGGAAATTCTAAATTTGAAAATATGCATACCAAAAATCCCCCCAAACATTTACTACAACCCAAAGACCTTTCTCTAACTTGGAAACATTCAAAAACTTTAAGCATTCCACATTTTGATGGGATCCGAATATTTTTCACTTTGGAATCATAAATTCGTTTTCAGTTGACGATGTTTCCTTTCAAAGGAACCATGTGGTATGTGACTGTCCCCATTGATTCTTGTAAGATTGTAGAATCTCAATCCGTTGGTTTTAACAAGAAGGATTACTATTTCTACCGCATAAATTTTTCGTTTGACAAAATCTCATACTGTCAGATCACACCTACAAATTATTTATCGCATTTTGTTGACAGATGAACATATTTTGAGTGCTTTCTTTCGTTGAGAATACTTAATTGTTGAATCGATCAATATATTAGTCAGTATTTGCAATGTTCACTCATAATGGTCTCAAAACATATCCAAAATTTTAAAATAGATTTTCGCTCACGGACTTTGACCTTGTAACACGTGACGTACCCAATAATCGATCTGTGACATAGGTCAATCTGAACCGATGCTTTCCCACACTGGCCAACTCGGCAGACAAACTATACGCCAACGGGGAATAGTCACAATGGTTCTGCGCATTCGTGGATTGTCCCGCAGAAAGAGTATGTACATGTAGAGGCACTTCGGTAGATGAAGAGGCTGTGGTCAAAGGCACTGGTTTCGGTGCTGTCGGGGGTCCAATCCGAGACGGCAAAGATCCTGGTCTCGGAGGTTGTACACTTTCGACAGCAGCGGATGTGGTCTTTGGATAGGGACCGACCCATGCAGCAGGTAACTTTTGATCATCCAGAAATCCATATTGCGCCAACTGAATAATATTAATATGCATCACGCAGGGTAATTTATCATTTGAATAAATTGTCCGAAAAGGATCACATGACTCAGCAAATCGATATTCGGAGTGAATGCGTGATTGACTCGTCGCTGATTGTGATACAGACAGACAAAATTAGCGTGTCCACTCTTCATCCAATAGGATGATTGATGGACAGTTAGACAGATCGAAAGTGGAACGTTTGAAGGTCGTGTCGAGTTATTGAACACAGATGGTGTAATTGAGGGACTGACTAATGTTGTGCTCGAAAACATTAAAATCACAGTATGGGATTCGAAGTGACTAATTTTGTAGTAGTTGAACGAAAATATTTTAAAGTGTTGAAAAGAAAGAATAATTTGCGAAAATAACAATATTACTCTGTACAAACGGACGTAAAGCGTTATCCATCTGACTAGGATTTCATAAATAAATAAAAAGTTTCAGGTTGAATATTCAGTACGAATGGATTTCGAGTAAAGGCCGAACATTTTCGTCACATTTCGGTTATTCGTGGTTTATTCTTTTACCAGACGAACGATTTACAGGCGGGCCGGGATCGGACATTGGGTTAAAAGTTTCAGTAGGGCATTAGTTGAATAAAAGTAAACTTGATTTTTGCGGAATGCAGCAGCTTAGCAGTTCAAATAAATTGAGTATATGGGGAACCATACAAACACTCATATAAAACTCATATAGTTGATGGACAAAATAACGAATGATTAAGTGTTTCCTAAAGCTGATCTACAGAACATGTTCACACTACTAGCACAGCACGGCCTACGATTGCTGGGTCATGTATGCGAAGCAGAAAATTGTCGTATTCCAAAAGATTTGCTCTATGGTGAGTCAAGATCTGAAAGTCGACCATTGGGCAAATCTCATTTGTGGTACAAGAGATATGAAAGCTCTTGACATTGAACCTACTAACTGGGCAGAACTTGCTCTTGACCACAAAATTTGCAAGCACTTTGCGAAGTGTCGCCTTCAAGCCGGAGAGGGCAAGATGATACTTAGAGATGCTGAACGAAGATTTCGCCGTCAGCGTTCAATTAACACCGTTCGTTTGAGTACTGTTTATTGCTGTGAGAGCTGTGTGGGAGAATGTTCCTCCCGAATCGGTCAGTTTAGTCATTCAAAAATCTGAAAACTCCATGCGCTTATGATGAACATCCATGGTCGAAATCGACCGAAGGAGGCCAACAACAAATAATCATCATCTCGAGACCCATATCAAAAGTTATGGTGTCCACAAATGAGCAGTATATGGTGGGTATACTTGACGGATCGGACTCCGTGGCGTTTCAAAGTTTGAAGATGA
>JACCGJ010000756.1:35865-49498 GCA_013407085.1 Atriophallophorus winterbourni
TTGTAGACCATTACAACTTCGAATCACTTTGAACTCTTGTCCGGTTTCGCATGATTTCTATGTGGCAGAAAACAATGGATCAAAGCTTTTATAACACTTAGAAATGGCGATTCCCGGAATATGTTCGTCAATCCATTTTAATACCCACAATGTACCATCAATTTGGTTAATTTTGACCAGTATAGCCAAATAGCAACGGCAATAACTACGCTAAAACACAAGTAAATCTCATTTGCCCGGTAATTCGAATACAACACCAGAAATTGAGAGCATAGACAAGATGATTGACCATCGTCGTCAACACAATTCGAACAGGTACATTACATTCGTTCCAAATACACGTGTTTACATCGTTCTGATTAAACCCCGCGATAGCTGCTTGTCATAAATTTCGCGTTACTATGTGCACTATTCAAAAACCGCGCCACTTTGCGACAATCCGTTTAAATGCGACTCGGTTCGCCGTGTACTGACTGACTGACTGACATTTGAGCCATGGCTGATCGACCCATTTTCGTCCAATCAGCGTGCACCGGGATTTGTACTATTACAAATACGGTCGAGAGACAACAACCGAAGTGGGGGTGGGGACACATGTCCAGGAATCAGACTCAAATTGATCGACCGGTGTTTTACCACCGGTGCATGGCGGTGATCTGGGGTGGAGAGAATGCCAAGTTTTCCAGGTAAGTGAACCGTGTTCGAATATGCGCACTAATTCAAACAAAGTATTTGTGGATGATGTTGGAAATCTTTGTAACTGCTACTCGATAAGGTGTTATGCTACGTTTACAGATGCTTGATTTGGCGGTTTGCTTGTACGGTAGATCTAGATGTCAAAAACGACAGCAAAATTGCTATAGATTACTTGTGACAGACTTAAAATAGAAAATATACACGAAAGTTGCAACATTGGCATACAGTTCAGAAGGTAAATCTAGGACAAGATAAAAATGTAGATAGATGGATTGTGTAGAGGCTTGAGATTTCAATACTTTCGTGCCAAATAGATCCTCCACAATTCCTTAGAAATGAAATCAAAAATGTTAGAAAGTTTGATATACATTCCAATTTACTATACTGAAGCAACACCCAGGTTTGAATTAACCTTCTAAGCAGCCTGGTTTCCTATATGAAATAATACCACGCTAGGTAGATTCGTTGGTAGAGAGCGTGAAAGTATTTACCAGTTTTTATCTGTCAGAACAAGTTCATCCGTAGGTCGATTAGCGACAGCGATACAAGAGATTAATGAAAGATAGTTCATTTTACGAGGACGCTAGAAAACGTTTTACCATAGTACACAGATTCGTATTGTTCATAAAATTAGCTGCCAATTGGTGAACAGCTTTGAAGCATTGAGTCATGTTTACTATAACTGAAAAAAATGAGACCCTCTAAATCATTGAATCTTGCCTAATGAGAATTTATTCGTATTCAATCCTATTTGGCCTAACGGCTTGATGAACATTCATAGTTTTGTGTTTTGCTCACATCCCGCGAAATAACATCCAACTAACGGTTACTGTCTGTTTGCCGTCATCAGGTGGAGACAGTAAGATTAGTTTCAGTGAGTAGTGAAGTGTAATTTTGGGGGATGTGAGCAATACATCACCTTGGTCATCCATAAGCGCCTTGAGTGCTTGACCAAGAATCACTATGTGATGCTGTGTTTGAACATCGCGGTTCGTTGTACGAACCCTATGCAACAGTGGCATTCAAGTATAACCTTGTTATTCAGGGGAACGGTTTTCTGGGATTCGACAAGGTGCGGTAAGGACGTGGATGTTTCCGACCATTGTCCGCATATATTTCAGACCTATTTATGTTGCGTAAACTGACTAGACAGATATGTTAGAGCTTCTTTGCTTTGAGCAGCAACCAACAGTCTTAGTGAAGCACCGGATGCCTGGATGAATAATCTTCTGGTTTCAAATTTTCAGTAAAACAACAATCGATTTAGCCTGTTTAACAATCTCTTATAAGAGAATATACCTTTTGTAGCCACCTTTTTGTATGACTAATAATATTAGCTGCTTTCAGAAAATATCCAATTGAATGTAAAAAGAATTCGATATATGTGTTGTACTCGATTGTAGGGTAAAAAGTGAATATTTGGTTCACATTCAGACTCTGGTATAGTTTTAAAATGACAATGAAGAGACAATTGTAAACAGCTATTCGATAACATTTACCACACCAACCTTTGAAATTATTTAAGAAGTGTCAAATACGGTCAAACTAGAGCCACGCAAACCCATAAAAATCTAGTTTTCTGATGAAACACAATTGAATAAGTCGAGATGGATGTCATCCTCGTTGGGCAGGTATTTTGGACACTGTGTAGAGGGCTCTAAAGAAAATGCTCCGGTTTAAACACATGACAGTAAGAGTAGTGATAAACGGTACGTAAACAAAACCATCTCGTTGTGTTGAGAAGATTCTTTATGAATTGTTCATTCTCATGAGCGTTTTAACATACAACATTCTCTTGCGCTGTGTTTTATGGTGGTGAATGTAATAGAAATTGATCGGTTGCTATGTAAAACTGTGTTGGTGACGAAATAAATGTTATTAACGAATTTTTCTAATGAGTTCAATAAGTTGTCACAGTGTAGTTTTACATTTATGGTGCGCGAACAAACTTATGTGAATGAAATAGATCAGGCAGACAGGGATTTTCTCAATCGATTATTAGAAAGGAGGTTGGGTGTAGGAAAGCAGGATGAATGCTAATCTAACAACTTCTCATGTCCTAGAAAAGCTACGTTTCCGCTTAACACAAAAGTTTCATAAATAAACACGATAACCAATATTGCAATCATGCCCTCAGATAAAGTACAAACGAATCCGGATAAACCTACCGTTTAAAACGGTTCTCAGTCCACTGCAGGCCACGGGCAGTTGGTGAACCTGGTCGTTGACCACACAGAGGCCCGAACCTGGCTTTCGATTGACAGATATACACCGCCAGGAAGGTGGCAAGCAAACTTCGGGGCCCAGTGCAGTGCAGGACGGCCACTCGATTGGCGTGGACACGAGGATCTTGCCCGTTCACCACACAATTATCGTGATTATGTAACCAAAAATCTAATTGGTCAATTGCTGTGACCAGCTGTTCTAGTCCAGGGGCCAAAGGTACGGGCCAGAATAAATCTATAACGGGTACCTGGAAAAGTGATGGATTTAAAAGAATAAAAGTAATAGAAATAATCAGTTAGATAATTGGTTCAATATTCAGCACTTTTTACAAGACCTGCGCCGAAATATACACCCCATCAGCAAAACGCTTCATCTTATTGTGTGGTATGCTACAATTTACTGATCTGTCATATATAATTGATTACTGTCCCGGAACGTATGATAGAACGGATAACATTCGCTGAGTTCCAGTCTCTTGGAATATTCACAGATTACGGTGAATATCGCTTCGGTGATAAATCCTTCAATTGAAATGGGCCCGGTTGATTCGGTCGCATGCGTATGAGCAGCTGAAACATGACCATCCATTCTCTGTGAAGAACGCTTTTAAGCGATATATCAGCTTCACTCATAACATATTCTCATATCAGTGATAGGGGAAAAGGGCAAAGTCTTTATTTAAACCCCGATTATTAAAGCACAGCATACAAACCTTCGTCCTCCGTCTGAAAAGGAGAAATCATTCTTATGGCAGGGTCAAATCAAGGCCACGACGGATTGAATTAATTTGACATATGAATAACAAATATACGTTATGGTGTTCGATTTTAACAAACACTTTCGACCATGCAATTGAAATAACATATAAACGTGTTCAGCTGGGTATCATGAGAAAAATTGTTTTCATTTGTTTTGCACTATTTTGGGATCAACAGCGTTACTATTCGATATATTTCCAAAGATTTTGAAGAAGAAAGTGCATGTTTTTGATGTTGTGATGTTTAAACAAATATATCTAATTTAAAATTTAATTAAAGAGATGGAAAAAGTGAAGAAGTCGAATAAGAAAACGAAAGACTTCATAGTTAATTATTTGAAATTATATCTCACTATTATTTTCAATACAAGATAATATCAATTGATTTTGAAAATCTGCTGAAGAAAATTGTTTGTATCTGATAATCAAGATTATATCAATATCTGTTATTTACTGAGGTCTATATGGGACGAAGATATCAAGGAGCGAATCGTATGAATAATCTTCGATAAAAAGATTTTCCGGAACGCAATGTGAGAATTAAATTGGGTATTTAATTATAACTGAACTTTCTGCAGATCAGGACAGGGAAATATGTATAACGTGGTTATTAAATAGCCGATCGCATGAAACTGAAGTTGTTCCAAAATTTCTAAAAATGTGTCATTTATTAACAGCAATCCTGCTTGAAACGGTTTCAAAATACCTCTGATCACATCCTCTTTTTGAATTTTGTTTGAAAAAAGTTCTATGTGAACAACATAACAATTAGATCAACAATAGACGATAAAACACGTACTCGCTTTCGGCATAATGCTGGAAGACCCCAGGTAAAAGGCTAAGGAAAGTCAGTCAATATAGCATTAGGATGCACCAACATCATCATTCTTTCATGTGGAATCTCTAAGGAGATCGTGATTCAAATGCAAATCACCATGTAATGAGTCATTTTCATAGCTAACTTTTTTAAAGGTTGATTTGCTATACATAAAAACTTCTAGGATTCTCTCTACTATACCAATGATTGATTGAAAGTTGATTTAAAATTCAACGAATCAGCGCTGATGAGTAATCAACACAACCTAAATCTTGTCCAATAGAAATGAGTCAGCTGACTCATAGACTCATAGGGTGGGGACGGGGAGATGCACTTTAGTTCACTCTTGGCCACTGGAGCGGAATTCAAATTTTTGAAAAATTATACCCTACACTGATTGGTTGAAATTGACATAAATTAATATGCGAGGTACTTACTTGACTAGATAAGTGGAGTTCTTTCGTAAAGCCGGAAAGGTTGAAAATCTAGAAAATGGAAAATGGTAGAAATCGATTTTAGTTACAGCGTTAAAGATGTAGAATGAGGTATAAATTATTATATTTAACTCATAAATAAACATTGAAGAATAACTCCAAGTTTCTAGTAACTTTCATCGTTTAACCGATTACTGCTTGCTGTTTCGGAAAATTGCATGTACTTTTATCATTTATGTATACCTCCTGTTTGGACGAAGTAATTCAGATGCATTAGACCGTCAACGGGTAAACATATTTGTCTGCGATCGCACACGAAGTTATGATTTGATATGAAAGACAAACACAACTTCGAACTGAATTATTCCTTTCAAATTGAAACCATCAAAGACCTCAAACCTGTCTTTCTGAAAAAAATATGCAATATCATGAACTAGTTTGAAAATGTAATTATTTTGCGTTCAGAGTTTGCTGATTAAAAAATCCTTTCTTCAAAGAAAATATTAGGGTGCATGATAAAATGACAAAATCACATATGCACAAACACCTGCCTCTGGTTATATAATCACCAGAGGATTGTTCGAATAATGTTTTCACAGGTAAGTGACATAATATTTTCGCGAAACAACACAACAAGCATTGAGATTAATAACAGCTTGCTATCGATTTTAACCTGGTTCCTGTATGTCAAGTTGAAGTATTCAATATGTGGGATGTAATTTCAGACTGGTAATGGAGACACTTTCCATTCCAAAAGTAAAATAAACATTTCCTCATATATTTAAAACCTATTTCGATAATACTATAAAGATCACAAACTGTGTTCGATGATAATTTGGCGAACAGCGACTAAATTTATAATGATTCTTCGTAACGTTCGGTACAATAAAAGATTATGAACTTTAGGTCTATGTGACTTTAACCAAAGGAGGGATACGGCAGTAGAAGTTTATTAATTGTAAAATTAAGTCTAGAGAAGGAAACCAACTAAGAAATGTGCTGCAAGAGCGTGGTAAAATGTGACAAATGTGACATACCCTATACATCTACATATGGGGTTTGCATAATAATTACCGTCTCCATTACTCAGCGTGCCTGCAATTTTTTTCATGAAATTTCCATATCACAAAATATTGCGGGCTCTCCCTGCACGTTGAATATATAAGTGAAATCGGACCAGCACATATAAAGAGAATACCATTCCACAGTCGTACATTGGATCTGATTCAGAAAGTAATTATTTGGACAGAATGATATTTGAATATATATGTTAGCAATCGGAAAACCATATCCATCAAAAGAAAGTTTGTAATAAATCAGTTAGAGATGATTTTTGTAACGCTTCGATTCTGACAACGGAGCTTCGTCACACCAAAATTGTCTGTACAAATGAGGATCAGGTTTAAATTCCATTTACAAGACCAATAATAAGTTACTTAAGGTAATCAGATAATCAATTGATACAACCCTGCATACTGCGTAATCCCTTAATTGCTTAGTGCGTGTGTTTTCAACCATAAATCGTGAATCTTGAGGTGAAGACAATGTAACCTGACCGATATGTCAGCTCGTCAAATCCAGGCACACACTAGGTGTCATGCAGTTTAATTCTTATCCCTCATAGAACTGGACGCCAGATTCTTAAAATATGCCCCAGATCCACTCTGTTGAACGCATTCGCACACGGCGTTGTGTGAAGGCGTTTCCTATAACGTTTCAAACCTCGCCATATCAAGCACACCATATTTAGAGATATAGAGCTTGCCTATCTCAGCTAATTTAGGATTGGTCCTGTAAAGACAATTTAAAACACAAACCTCGTTGGAAATGGCATATATGTTCTGATTAATCTTTTGATTCGGAAAAGAAATAGTTGCCAAAATCTGATACAGCTGATTCATCGACAGATCCCGTTGGTGGTAAGTGTTAGCGTTTTTCAAACATAAACACTTGAATCTGTATTTGCACTTACTCTGTAATTGTTGCCATAACGACGTTCAAATGCTTGGCACAGCCAACGGGCCCCTTCGTTGTGGTCTACTTCTTGAGCGTCGGGAGGATAGTTGACAACTGAAAAAGGTGTATAATTTCTCTGATAATAGTTGACATCGAAAATAACATTATTGTAATTTGTCCCTGAAATATGAACTGGATGAGCTGAGATTATTCTTCAAAGTTAATTTTCCATTATACAGATAAAATGACAGGTGAATGATTTTGTTTACGGTAGAATAGTTTTGATGGGTTTGAAGTAATCAAACAATGAACGGGTGGTTAAATAAAATTATATTCTATGTTCCGCACACAAACCATCGTATAGTCACATGGTGAGACGATAAAAATATTGAGTTTACATCCGCTAAATACTTTCGGTAATAAATTACTGAAATAAAATGAAATTACTGCGATATTCTGTTCCTCACATCACTACTTTCAGTAGTTGGCACATTTTGTTTCCAATTGTTAGATGGAAAACATCACAATGCATTCCGTTATGTACCCGTATTTGAATAAGTCAGCTAGGATTAGTGGCCTCATGTTAAAGTACCAAGTTAGAACTAATTCAGCAATAGTCTCTTCAAATCCAGTCGAACAATGTGGTTCCTGTTCGATGATTGGAAACACTTTAAGCCTTGTTATATAGGTTTTTTTTACAACGAAACACGATGTTTAAATACAGAATCACAAAGTGATTCCTGGCCAGGCGCTTCAGGCGCATATAAAAGACCAATGTATTGTGGTGCTCACATCACCATCCCTTACACACCACCTCTAGTCTCTACTGTTTGGCGTCATCAGGTGCATACGGTAAGATCAGCTTCAGTGAGCCTTGAAACAGTGGTAAAGTGGTAACCAAAGCTTTACTTGTATGCCACAGTTATATAGGTCTTTTGCAAATAACCACGATGTTCAAATACTAAATTCGAGCGCTCGAGCCGCTTATAAAATACCATTGCACTTTGTTGCTTACATCCTCATCCCACTTTACCACTGTTTCAAGGCTCACTGAACCTAATCCTACTGTCTCCACTTGATGACAGTAAACATCCAGAAACCGGTATTGGTGTGTAAGGGATGGGTATGTGAGCACTTAAATATATTGGTTGTTTAAAAGCGCCGTTAGTGCTTCACCAAGAATTGCTTTGTGATTCAATGTTTGAACTCCGTGGTTCGTTGTACGAACCGTATGTTACAGTGGCATTCAAGTATAACTTTGTTTACCACTTATCCACTGCTTCAAGGCTCACTGTACGTGATCTTACTGTCTCCACCTGATGATATAGAACAGCTAGAAACCGGTAGCGGTTTGTAAGGGATGTGGATGCGAGCACCATAATACATTGAGCTTAAACCCTGTTATGATTTGTTCTTGTGTGTTTGAAGCTCTAGTTGAAGCACATCTCTTTGACCAAACAGGCGTAAGGTGTTCATGTTCCCCGCACTATTCGATCAAATTTACAAACTTTATTCAGCTTTTGCTCATTATTTAAAGAAAAGCGGATCCTTTTATAATATTCCATAATTGAAAATGGCATGTAATACTAATTTAATTAATAATTACATTTTCGTTATAATAGTTTATCGAAGTAACTTCAATCCACGTTCAAATATGAGTATATTGAATTGAAAAGATTAAAATAATGCGATTTTAAACCAGGCGGATTTAAATTTTGAACTTTTAATTATTTCGATCCTATGGTAGTTAACGCTTAACGATGAGCTTATATATGAATCGTGATCAAGACGTTATCCTTTATCATCTTACTTGGCCTAAAATACGGGGTGTGTAACTCTAGTTTATGAGTTAGGCCTACATTTTAATCGGCTAAATTTATTCTACTCTGACAATACAGATTGAATGTAACTTCATCAAAATTTATCAAAAATAAGGAGATGCAATTTTACATTTTCTGAATATGGAATCGGATATGAGACACTAAGATATTCATACCAAGAATTCCGAATGCGCTCTATAATCAGCAATTCCACATTCAGTGCTTAATGCTCAAACGAAAGCATGCAGTAAATCAACATTTGTGAATGAAAGCTTTGAAGTGCAATTATCTGCCTCTAGTTTTCAATTTTCGGCTCGTGGATGCCAGACACCACAAAACAGGTTTAGTCTAATCCAAAGAAATTTGATTGCGATCGGTTAGAGCAGTTTTTGGGTAACGTTTCACTTGTGACACAGAAGCTTCGTCAGACCAAAGGTGATAGTCAGGACAGGGAACATGATTAAGTAGTAGTCAACCCCCCACCACTTATTTGACCTTACCACTAAACAGCCTATAGTACGCCTACAGAGTGTCACGTCCCATGGGAATGACCAGGATCAGTGGTCGAGTTTCCTCATGGTGTGTATCTACGTCAATCTGATACAATTGAACAAGGTCAAGGTCAGTTGACACAGCGGCCAACATACGTAAAAGTACATAACTAACGGGGCGAAGGCTATTTTTGAAGAAAAACAAAAATCTAATTAAATTAAAGGTGAATAAAAACTATTTGCTTCCACATCAGTGCCGAGTGCCAGATTGCGGAGATTTCCGCCTTATCCACCTTATTGTCCGCCTTGGCAATTTCGACCGCCTCCGCATGTAGTCGTTCTATATACGGTATAATACCGCGTCTCAATATTGCCACATTGTCTAGATCGACGCTGTGCCCGTATCTGAAACGTGCTTCGCCAAGGCGGTATCACGAATAAAGGATTGATATTCCCTCGCACCCCGAGGCAGTCTCCGGACACACTTTCGATGTTCTTCAATTCTAGTGTGAATTTCCTTGGTAGTCTGCCCTATGTAAACACCCGAACAGTCCATCCAGTTGATTCTGTAGATGCTGTTCGTAACGCTAGACAAAGGTGTCATATCCTTGAGGTGCATCAGAGCCTAAATTAAGACAGGATTATACAATCCTGCAAAATTTAAAATGCTGCGGTTCAGCGAATCCCTTCACCAAACGTATCAGCTAAACATGGAAGTTCTCATCTGCACTACCGCAAAAAGATCTATTTGCCCGAAAAGCACTGCTAAACAATGTATAATAAAACCTAGCGTTTACAATCACGGATATTCTATCGTTTCATGACGATAAGCTTAACCATGATACACAAAACATATGTTATTAATTATTTAATCCATGCCTGAGCACCATGGCTGTGGAAGGGTATTAAGATCGTTGACAAGATTAATAACCGTGCGACCAAGTTTGTCTCCGGTGAAAAATATTTCCCTTACAAAGAGCGATCTTCAAAACTTAAACTGAGTGTTCTTACCCAACGACGGATAGGAAGTCCTGATATGCACACCAACAATCCCCTCAAACATTTACTACAACCCGAAGACCTTTCTCTAACTTGGAAACATTCAAAAACTTTAAGCATTCCACATTTTGATGGGATCCGAATATTTTTCACTTTGGAATCATAAATTCCTTTTCAGTTGACGATTTTTCCTTTCAAAGGAACCATGTGGTATGTGACTGTCCCCATTGATTCTTGTAAGATTTTAGAATCTCAATCCGTTGGTTTTAACAAGGAGGATTACTTTTTCTACCGTATAACGTTTTCGTTTGACAAAATCTCATACTGTCAGATCACATCTACAAAATATTTACCGCATTTTGTTGACAGATGAACATATTTTGAGTGCTTTCTTGCGTTGAGGATACGTAATTGTTGAATCGATCAATATATTAGTCAGTATTTGCAATGTTCACTCATAATGGTCTCAAAACATATCCAAAATTTTAAAATATATTTTCGCTCACGGACTTTGACCTTGTATCACCTGACGTACCCAATAATCGATCTGTGACATAGGTCAATCTGAACCGATGCTTTCCCACACTGGCCAACTCGGCAGACAAACTGTACGCCAACGGGGAATAGTCACAATGATTCTGCGCATTCGTGGATTGTCCCGCAGAAAGAGTATGTACATGTAGAGGCACTTCGGTAGATGAAGAGGCTGTGGTCAAAGGCACTGGTTTCGGTGCTGTCGGGGGTCCAATCCGAGACGGCAAAGATCCTGGTCTCGGAGGTTGTACACTTTCGACAGCAGCGGATGTGGTCTTTGGATAGGGACCGACCCATGCAGCAGGTAACTTTTGATCATCCAGAAATCCATATTGCGCCAACTGAATAATATTAATACGCATCACACAGGGTAATTTATCATTTGAATAAATTGTCCGAAAAGGATCACATGACTCAGCAAATCAATATTCGGAGTGAATGCGTGACAGATGATTGACTCTGCGCTCATTGTGATACAGACAGACAAAATTAACGTGTCCACCCTTCATCCAATAGGATGATTGATGGACAGTTAGACAGATCGAAAGTGGAACGTTTGAAGGTCGTGTCGAGTTATCGAACACAGATGGTGTAATTGAGGGACTGACTAATGTTGAGCTCCAAAACATTAAAATCACACAGTATGGGATTCGAAGTGACTAATTTTGTAGTTAATAGAGTAGTTGAATGAAAATATTTTAGAGTGATGAAACGAAGAATAATTTGCGAAAATTACAATTTTAATCTGTACAAACGGACGCAAAGCGTTATCCATCTGACTACGATTTCATAAATGAATAAAAAGTTTCAGGTTGAATATTCAGTACGAATGGATTTCGAGTAAAGACCGAACATTTTCGTCACATTTCGGTTATTCGTGGTTTATTCTTTTACCAGACGAACGATTTACAGGCGTGCCATGATCGTACATTGGGTTAAAAGTTTCAGTAGGACATTAGTTGAATAAAAGTAAACTTGAGTTTTGCGGAATGCTGCAGCTTACCAGTTCAAATAAATTGAGTATATGGGGAACCATACAAACACTCATATAAAAACTCATATCGTTGATGAACAAAATAACCAATGCTTAAGTGTTTCCTAAAGCTGATCTACAGAACGTTCACTCTACTAGCACAGCGCGGCCTACGATTGCTGGGTCATGTATGCGAAGCAGAAAATTGTCGTATTCCAAAAGATTTGCTCTATGGTGAGTCAAGGTTTGAAAGTCGACCATTGGGCAAATCTCATTTGTGGTACAAGAGATATGAAAGCTCTTGACATTGAACCTACTAACTGGGCAGAACTTGCTCTTGACCACAAAATTTGTAAGCACTTTGCGAAGTGTCGCCTTCAAGCCGGAGAGGGCAAGATGATACTTAGAGATGCTGAACGTAGATTTCGCCGTCAGCGTTCAATTAACACCATTCGTTTGAGTACTGTTTATTGCTGTGAGAGCTGTGTGGGAGACAGTTCCTCCCGAAGCGGGCTGTTTAGTCATTGAAAGAACTGAAAACCTCATGCGCTCACGATGTACATCCTTGGTCTGCGTGGACCGAAAAAGGCCAAGAACAAAATAATCATCATCTCGAGAACAATATCAAACGTTAGGTTTGTCGGACAATTGAGTCAGTATAGGGGGGGGTATACTTTGAAGGATCCGAATCCATCGCATTTCAAAGTTTGAAGATGAATCTGCTTAAAATTTTCAACTGTTGCGCAATTTTCTAACTGTACTGTATATGAGTTTACTGTAAAACGCGTCGTTTTAATGCGCGGTAGAATAGCAAGGCAGTATGGGCATTTCGTAACGGTAATGTTCGTGTCAGACGATGCACGCTGTTTATTAAATTTTATCTCCCTTTTCTGTGTTCCTCATATAGTGGGTGGCTTTTCTTTTACAGTGCAAATCTTTGGTTCGTTTGTCATAAAACGATGGAGATTTCCATTTATGGGTGAAGCGACCTCATCTAAGACACGTGCGACCTCGGTAATGTCCTTATCCGAACAGTGCGGATGCATGCTGTGACATGTTGTAACCTTACGCTACAATATCCTTATCTGAACATGCGTTGTCTGCACGGACTACTTTACCGTTTACTTCACACACCCGTTTTCTGTTCTCTATAAAAACACTGGCCCTATCCAGCTATAGGACCTGTGTCCTGAGCCCCGGCTTGGTCATTTCATAACCTCCGTCTCGGTGGGCTTGGTTTCTCGTAACATCTAGTTGATCACCTGGCACAACTGTCTCTCAAATCCACACTACATAGCATCCACATAAACGTGTTAACTGTTATTCATAGGCTTCTGGATGTTATGCACAAGAGCTGCTATCACTGACGACATTAATCTTAAACCCGCGAGAATTCGAGTACCAGAACAATTAGATGTGATCGATTTGAACGAATGCTACTTTGGAGAATTCATCAAGACTGGTCAAATGAGAACAAAATGTTGAACACTTCAAGTGAATCTGTTGGCAAGACATCGACAGTGAAATCAAACCCAAATTGTCAGATTTATCGCTGGAAAGGTCTATTTCAGCGTTGAATTGCGACGCATACGATAGAAACGTGGGGAATTGATGATGTTAACATTTCACGAAGCTTTAATGAACTTCTGAACATAAGTCAAGACAGGAAAAACACTTTAGGACGGATAAATTTCTCACCCCTGCATTAATACGCTAATTAGTCAGTGAGTTGTCTTTACAGCGCGTGCGTACTAAATGCTTTACTGTACGGCAGTGAAACCTGGACCACCCACGCAAGACACGAACGGAATCTGAATGCTTTCCATCTACGAAGCATCCGTCGTATCTTGAACATATCGTGGATGGACAGATTGACTAACCCTGAAGTGCTTCAAAAGCTGGTCTACAGAGCATGTTCACCCTATTACGC
>JACCGJ010000757.1:10917-97026 GCA_013407085.1 Atriophallophorus winterbourni
CATACATGCCCGTCAAACGCTGGCTACGACTGGTTTTATGATGTTTGTACTCATCGTAGAATGGATAGTTGGATCAGGATCGGCATGCCAAGAAATAGTGGTGAAACAAAAAGCAAATTTTGAACATTTCAGCCACTGTTTGATAGGGTCAGCATGACCGACTTTTTCAACCAGATGTGCCTATTCACATATTTGGATTGGTTTAAACCCATGGACTTGAAAAAATCCCTGTTGGTATGTATTCCCAACACAAACAGCAACACTGGTTTCATGCTGTTTGCACTCATCATGTTAGGACGGTAGGATCAACATTTCTTTCTCACTTACACACCACTAACGCTTTTTAGCTGTTCTCTGAGCGTAGAGGCAGCTGGGAATTATACTTGGAAGCGAATATGAAGAGTGTTTTTCCAACGGTCCAGTGAGTTCAAATACAGAACCACAGAGAGATTCCTCGTCAAGCGCTCATGTAACGCTCACATTCATCAAGCGGTTTGTAGCTCGTTGCAATAATCAAAAGACGATCGTAAACATTATGATCAATGCTATTTAAAACGCACGAAAATAAGTGTTTTCATGGTTCACTGAACCTGATCTCACTGTCTGCACCCCAAGATAGCAAACAGCTGTGGTGTGTACGTGCGGGGGATGTGACCATTGAATTTGCGGTCGATATGCTGTATCCGTTCTTAGTGCACAATGTAGCACTATTTGTTTTTCTGTAAATTTGGTTATTTCCTTTAAAACTTATCGTCAGCTCAGCTAAAAAATGATGATGAAATATGTGTTTACCATTCTTCCACTGTTTCAAGCGCATGCGGATCCTAATCTTACTGTCCCTACCTGATGAGTGCAAACAGCACGAAACCGGTCGTGGGGTGTGAATGACGGAAAAGCATGCAAATGAATATTTTGTTTGATGTGTAACGATAGTTTTCTACACAACATTCCATTTTTTATTCGAAAGCCTCTGCAGAGTATACCTCATGAACAAATTAGTTGCTAACCATGCTACTTGGATTTGCAATGACTGAGTCAAATGTGGTTAGACGATGCTATTTGACTAGTCATGGGACTTTGTCGGAATGTAAAGTGGAACTACAAAGCGTTGGGTATTACGAATAAACTCATCATGAGGTTACTACATACATGCTTGCTGACGTTGAACGAAGAAGAGTTAAGTACTGGCTCCAAAAAGAACCAATAGCCTGATAGGTTAAGCAGCTGTTTATGTTTTTTACTATGTCATGATTTTATTGCAAAAGCAATTAACTCTACAATAAACATAGAGTCGGACTATAGGTACAAATGTATATATATGTATAAATAAAATCGAAATCAATGGGACGATGATAGTTTATCAATAGTTGGGGCACAAGTAAGATCAGTTCTCATATAGTCCTCAAGTTTCGATTTGAATATAGCTAAAAATGTTGGAGTTTATCAAATCGGCAGGTAGGGAATTTCAAACAAAACACACACGCAACGAATAAAATACCTGCGTCAGTTCCGTTTCTATTGTGGTATTTCAAACATGCAACGTATAAACGTCCTGTTATGGAATATTCCATCCAAGCCTGGGCACCACGGCTGAGGTGAAATATCGAACTACTCGACAGGATTTATCATCGTACGACAAATTTGATCTCCCTGTACAGAAATTTGCCTTTCGAAGAGCGAATGTTAAAATTGAATCTACACGATTTTACACAACGACGTATACGTAGTTTTCTCATGTGTACATTAAAAATCCTCAATACCGAAATCCTTAAACACTTGCTAAAGCCCAATGGCCTTAATCTAACACGAATACATTCAGAGGCTTTAAGCATTCCGCATCCTCGATTGGATACTCGTCGTAATTTTTTCTCGATAAGAATTTGTTTCATTTGGAACATTTTGCCGGACAAAATCACACTCTGGAAATCCGTTGAGGTTTTCGCTTCCAAACTCGATGACTTTATGACGAATCATGCAGTATGTGACTGTCCCTATTGATTTTTGAGAGATTTTATAATTTTTATTCCATATACCTTGTCATCCTATGGTTATTGTTGATCATACTGTTTTTCCTACCATGAAACTTTTAGAGTTATGAGTACTGACCACCACTGTTACTGGAAATTTGAAGGCGGAATAACATGTCCAGGGAATGGTAAACACTATTGAGTATTTTGTATGCGAGGATGAGATCACCTCGCATTCTCCTTTGTGCAATTGTCCTCAGCTTGTGCACCATAGTCTAGAATCGGGTGTATATATGTGTTCATTATGAGAGGAAAACAACCCTGAGATATAAACCAAAAATCTGCCATAACGTACCGAGCAGCTGAAATGCGCTTTTTCAAACGGCTCTACATTGTAGATCATTTTTCAAACTACCACAAATCCAGACACCTTGGAGCTTTTCTTCAACTGTGAACTCCGGGATTTGGTTGCCAAGCATGTCTGGGTAGAAAAAGACAGTTTATTTTTGATGATCAGTGATATAAAGCATTCAGGTCGTTTCGGAGCAAAATAAAAACATCAGCAGAGCTGATTCACCTCCATACTTTTATTTTGTCAGCAAACAAAACCATCTTACTGTTGACTGGTAATGGCAAATCGTTCATATAGATTGGAAACAGTATTAATCCAACCACTGATCCTTGTGGAATACCGCTATTGACATCGTTTTTCTTCGATAATAAGCCGTCCACACGAACTCTGATGTGTCTGTTGCTGTGGTAATCACGTATCAATTCATATAATCTTCCAACAATACCGTGTTTCTTTAGCTTGTTCGAGAGAAAATTATGAACAACTTTGTCGAAAGCTTTAGAAATTTCCAGGTATCACGCATGAATATAGCCCTCCGTATCTACAAACCTACCTCAATCGTCTAATTTTATCAGCAAATTTGTTAGACATGAGCGATTCCTTCGAAATCCGTGTTGGGCCAATGACAAACGTCCGTTGCGTTCTAGATGTTGCACTATTTCTGCTGTCATTATTTGCTCAAAAACGTTTGATACCGAAGACAGCATTGCCACGGACTTGTATTAGATTGGTGTGGATAAACACTAATAGGCAAATCGACCACTGATCCTGGTCAGTCCCACGAGACGTGACACAGTGTAGGCGTACTATAGGCTGTTCCGTGGTAAGGTCAAATAAGTGGTGGTGGGTTCACTACTACTTAATCATGTTCCCTAGCCTGACTATCACCCTTGGTCTTATGAAGCTTCTGTGTCAAAAGTGAAACGTTACCCAAAAACTACTCTAACCGATTGCACTCAAATTTCTTTGCATTATGAATCCACGATCGGTACCGAACATATTCCAATCGATCGCTGACCCTTCTCTCTATTTATGAGTAATGTTTGCAAGAATGAAATTTTCAGTCAAACCTTGAACAATAATGCACTAATCCATGGTTCATGAGCCCGAAATGATTTTACAACCATTGCATGTGTGCCAAGTTTTCCACCTACAATTGGATCGAAACCGATCAAAAACTGATATTTTTCTATATTTCAGTTAATATTGGAGCAGCTGGATTTATGCTCGTTAGCCAACATTCGAGAATTCGCCAAACGCGTGCAGTTAGCCTACCGGAAGCTCGATTATCTCGTTCACAACGCAGGTCTAGCACTGCATAACCGTGAAACAACCGAGGACGGTTTCGAGATGACGATCGGCGTCAATCATCTGGGACCAGTTCTGTTGACGCATTTGTTGTTACCGGCGTTGAAGAGAGCGGCGCCGAGCAGAATTGTCATCGTGGCGTCCATGTTGCACATCTGGGGCGATATTCATCGACCGGATATGCAAATCCCACAGTCGCAATACACGCTTGGCAAGGCATATAATCAATCTAAACTGGTCAATATTATATTCGCGAGAGCGTTAGCCAAACGGTTGGAGGGCACTGGAATAACTGTGGTCAGCTTGCATCCGGGATTGATTGATACTGATATTTTCCGTGATTTCCAATCACTAAAAGATGTGAATTGTTCGCCTACTGAGAACTGATAAATGTGACTTTGATCCATCAGTAATCCCCGTCTAGCGCTTGAACTCATCAGATGTCGACAGCATATTCATGAATCGAGGACGTTAAACAGTGCAGGTATGATCGAAAGGGCTGAAACTCTAAACCACGAGTCATGTGCAATAGCACAGCTAAACCAGCTCGGTCACGTGATTAGATGTTTGAGTGTCGTTACACCCATCATTCCGACCATACGATCATTAATCGCGCCGCATCTGGTACACACAAACACGCTTAGATAATGTTTTTCACAAAGTTTGAAAATACAAGAATTTATGATATAAGAAGCTTTTAACAGCACAAAACTATGGGATATTCTTACCACGTACCACCATGGTAGAATAGAGAATAGCAGAGTGGTTCTTCATCAAGTGCTGAAGGCGATCAAAATTACCAATGTTTTTGGGTGCCAACATCCTCAGCACTTACAATCTAAAACCGGCTTCTGGCTTTTTACCGTCACCAAGTGGAGACGTAAGGCTAGATTCAATGAGCCTTAAAGCAGTGACACGGTGGTAAACATAGATATTCTTTACATTGGCTTATAAGTATAACCTTAGTGGTTTTCAAACACAAAGCTCGGTAACGGATATGCCAACCAGTGACCACTGTTTGCTGCGATGTAGCCAAGATCGCGCATTAATTCGCTAATAGTCTGCTTCTCGCCTACATGCAAAGACTTCGGGATGATAACTAATTCTACCGAATACTGCAGTGAATTCATTGTAGCTGAGTGTAATCAATATGGCTTGCTAAATTTATAATGTTTGGTAAACAAGGTTAAAACTTGTAAGTCACAGATCAATTACGTCGAAAAATTCAATCATGTACCCAAATTCTAACGGTCCCTCACTCGCGACTCAACTGTAGACGACAAGTTTTAGCCCTTGCGAGTTTGTTTTACTTGCAACAATCTACCCCATTATGTTCTAAACTCACTAAATCAGCAGATTTTTAAGAACAGACTTGATGACTTTTTGACACTTAACCCATGCAACGAAGAAAACTATACTTCTCGACCCGATGCATCTACATTTTTACTCACAACAATCGAAAAAAATTGCTGCCCTTTGGATTCCTGATTCTTGAACTACTCAGTAAGCGAACAAATCCCGTTTTTGTTTGTTATGTTATTCGTAGTTTCCATATTGCTCTGTGTTTTTTTTGTAAATCTATATGCTTTTTAGACAATTAAAATTGAATTGAATATAATTGAATGATATTGACTTCACGTGTTCGAATGAAGATTCTTATTTGCATGCTTTCTCGTTACACACAACTCACGAATATCTACTTAAAATTGTTTCAATGACAATGGGCTTAACCACATCTACAAGTGCGTGGCGTTATTCCACAAAGCAAAACAGTCGCCTTATATATATTGTTTCCTACGCAAATTGAACGTTTGGTTCCGTTTCAGCGTCTTAAGATCATGTTCATCAAACCATTTCAAATCAGCACATTCATGGGTGCCCAAACCACCTTGTATACCATCTTGAAAAATAGCGTCTCCAACGGCGGATTTTATGCCAACTGCAAACTAAAACAGCCGAACAGAACCGCGTCGAACGAAGCCAATCGCGAATGGGTATGATCTAAATCCTGCGAACTACTTCGAATTGATGAGAACAAATTCGGGCAAATAGAAAGCGAAAATTGAATCGACAATAAATCGATCGTTTTGGGAAATTGCTTTTGTGATGGTTTGCTAAAACATTAAACGAATATGCTATAATAAATAACCTTGAATAGTTAAACAATACAGAGAAAACGAATGTCGTGTTTTTTTACTTTTCTGTCCACCTTAAAGGCAAGCAAATTCGATTCAATTGATACATGGGATATCATACACAATGTACACTGCACAATATAACCATATTGTCAGTACAATTTGTATGTTGAACTGATTCGATATAAATGAGTTTGAGGTCGATAGAATGTCCATATTAGGAACAATCCGTAACAGATATGTGATTTGTTAGCATATCACATCGAACAGTCAAGCTCAGTAACAATAAGAATATTTGTCTCGATTAAAAGAGCTTTTTTGAAAAAGCATCTTGTTACCATTTCTTGATGGTTTCTCATTGGGGCACCCATAATATGGTGTTCATATTGGGTTCGTGTGGCATTATCAATGTTGTGTTTTTGGGAGCGAGTTCCGGCTGACCCAACACTCACGAAAGTGGTAGAAGACGACTGACAGAATGCATCATTTCATTTACAGCTCGTTTGTATATATATGTACAATTAATCAACTAGATGAACGAAAGTGAAGCCAAGCTACTGAAGCCAAGCTGCTATATTGATTCAAATCGGCGAGTTATGTTCACTTGATTAAAAATGATCAATACTTCCAAATCAGTGCGAGTTTTGGCGTACCTAGATTCAACGACCTTGACACCTCCTTCTGCAAAAAAGGACGTTTACCTTCGGTCTATGTACGCCTTGTTTCTTGGATCGATTTGAAATGGTTGAACTATTGTTCTTCTTCGTGTTCGGTATCTTCTTTCTTGTGTCCCGTCTGTGCAATGTTGTTCAGCAAGACGGTTGTCGACTCTTTGCCATTGTTCATCAGTGCTGATAGGTTCATTTTGAGAAACATGCGGTGCCAACGCATGGGAATCGTTATACTGCTTTCGTAAACCATGAGTTGCGTTTTTCTGTGAAGCATTCGCCTTAGAGCCACGTGGACCACCTGTACCGCAAACCGATTCCTCTTTGTAGTCGCTTGATCTTGTGAAATGGTCACGAATAAATTTGCTTTCTTTATAGTTTCGAGAACGGTTTTCGCGACGATTACCTTGCTGCCTGTGTGGTTGTTTATTACGAGCGTTGATTGATCTTGGAAGCCTAGCAGCGTTTGAAAAGACTGAGTTGGGAGTTTTATGCTTTGTAGAATCATTGTCACCTTGAAGCGATTCGTTCCGGATATCGTAACCATGTTTGCGTATCAACTGTCGACATGTTCTTGATGAAGAATTTGTCTGGCACACAGTTGCAGGTTTTGTTGAACACAGATCTTTTAAAGGCACACTAAGTAAATTCATTCGTTCGATCCAATCAATTCCAAGCAAATCAAGTTTTTCATGAGGTGTCAAGTATACTAAACCAGTTGCTTGCTCACCATTGAATTCAATCTTACAAATAAATTGTCCGTCAATCCTCAGTGGTTCACCAGAAGCATTTCGCAGATTCATTTCCGTGGGATAGACTGTTGGGCAGCCAATCTTCTTCCACGTTGAGCGGGAAATCAATGTGACGTCTGAGGCGGTGTCGATTTGCAACGAAACAGTCTTGCCTTAAATTCTCACTGCGACATATTTACGTCTGCTTGCCAAATCTGCTTCAAAGGTTGCAATGACAGCATTGATTCTGCCCGGTTTCCATTCGATTTTGGATTATAGAGACTGTTTGCACCGGTCCTATAGTTTTTTCTGCAATGTGACTCTTTGTGACCAATGCGCTCGCACCAGCGGCACTTATAGGTTCTGAACGGACAATCTTTCGAATAGTGCCATCGACCGCAATTCCAACAGGCATTTTTGGGTTGCAATGACTTTTTGGGAGGACTTTGTGAACTACTGTGTGCTGCTGTGTTCTTGTACACTTGAGGCTCTATTTTCTGTCCGGCGCTTTCAATCAACTTGGTATCATGCTTGAAGTTCACCATTCTGTGACATTCGGCTGCAATGTCTTGAAGGGTCATTTCCTGCTCGTTCTCCAGTCTGCTCAGAATTCTTGTTCTAACGTCTGCGTCTGCTAACGATTGAAGACTGCAAACGAACATTAAGCATTTAAACTGATTTGGTGTCATCGAACCGAGCTTGAATCTTTCACACTCTCGATTGATGATGGCAGCATGCGTAGTGTAGTCGTCTGTTTTCTTTTTCATCAGTTTGAGACAGTTGTAACGAATGCTGAATAAGGATAATTGTTCGCCGAAGATTGTCGTGAGTGTTGCAATGGTTTCGTCAAAGCTCAACTCTCGAGCACATTTTGGAAGAATGTAGTTAGTGTAACGTTCGTGCTCAACAGGACCAAGTTTTCTCAACAATAGGCGAACAAGCCATGCATCAACTTGACCCGCAAGTTCAACTCGGAAAATGTCTTCGTATTTCTGAAACCAAGCATTGAATGTGGTTCCCGATTCTGTATCAAAATGGAACTCTGTGATGGATGCTGCGATTGAGTCAATTGATTGCTGCTGTGTCTGTTGTTTCTGTTCTTCTTTGATATTCAGCTTCTGAGAAAAAAAGTTCAAAGAGCTGCTTCTGTGATTTTTCGAACTGTGCATGCTGTTGCTGAAGTAATTCTTGCATTTACTCAAAGCCGATAGCCATTTTCCCGTCGCCAAGTCTGTTGTGTTTTTGGGAGCGAGTTCCGGCTGGCCCAACACTCACGAAAGTGGTAGAAGACGACTGACAGAATGCATCATTTCATTTACAGCTCATTTGTATATATATGTACAATTGATCAACTAGATGAACGAAAGTGAAGCCAAGCTACTGAAGCCAAGCTGCTATATTGATTCAAATCGGCGAGTTATGTTCACTTGATTAAAAACGATCAATACTTCCAAATCAGTGCGAGTTTTGGCGTGCCTACATTGAACGACCTTGACAATCAACTAAACGTTTTTCGATGATGCCATCTAACATTGTGTCAAACTTTTAACAAAAACTGTTAGCTTGGTCAACAGAATCCTCACCTCTTCGCTTTTGCCAAGCTTATGCCAAGCCCTAGATAGGTGAGATCTAGAGCACTTGGCTGAGGTGTTTAACTCAAAGCAATCTGTCGCAAGTAAACTCAGTTGCGTTTCCTGTTCACAGTTGGTCCGACGAAGCTTCTGTGGCTGGAGCGACAAAACCGATAACAAATGACAGTAAGATGGCTTTGTTTGCTGACGGTATAAAAGTATGGGGGCGAATCAGCAATGCTGATGATTGTGTTTTACGGCAAAACGATTTGAATGCTCTGTACAACTGGTCATCCGAAAATAAAATGTCATTGAATATACAAAAGTCGAAGATCATTTAGATCGGTCGTGACCTTGGCTTTTTCTATTAATACAAGTTCGGCGACAGAATCCTGGGGTACACTGAAAAAGAAAAAGACCTGTGTGTCTGGATTTGCGGTAGTTTGAAAAATGGTCTACAATGCGAAGCCGTATGCAAAAGCGCGTCTCGGCTGCTCGGTATGTTACGGTGAATATTTGGACGTTTTCCCCGAGGTGTTTTTCTCTCATGATAAACACATATATACACCCGGTTCTAGACTATGCCGCACAAGCCTGGACACCATGGCTCCAAAAAGACATCTCACTTCTGGATCGCATATCTCAGAGAGCTCCTTAGCTTGTCATTGGACTCGAAAACACGTTATTCGCCGGGCGACGTTGACGACTGGAGCTGAGGACACTTGCACAAAAAAGAATGCTGGGTCATCTCATCCTCGCATACAAAATATTCACTTCCGTTTCCCACTCATTGGAGTTATTATTCCACATTCGATCTTCCAACAACAAACGTGGTCATGGTTGCAATTTGTGAATATCACATTCCAAGCGAAACTGCTGCAGGTATTTTTATTCGGTGCGCGTGGGCTTGGTTTGGAATACCCTACATGCCGATTTGGTAAGCTCAAACAGTTTATTGATATTCAAATCGAAACTTTACGATCATATGAGAGCTATTCCGAATTCCGCCCCAACTGTTGATAAACTATCATCGTCCCATTGATTTTGATTTTATTTATACATATATATATATATAATAAGTATGTACCGATAGTTCCACTTTATGGTTCTTGTTGTTGGCCTCCTTCGTTTGATGTCGATCATGATTGTACATCACAATTTTCGTGTTCTACAGCTTTCTGAATGACTAAACTGTCCCATTCGAAAAACAATCACTCCCACAGCGCTGGCAACGATAGTCAGAACTCTGTTGTAGGACGTCAGTCACACACCGGCAGCGTGATCTGCGTTCCGCAGCCAAGAGCTGTATCTGCTCCTCCCCAGCTTGTAGACGACGCTTTACACAATACCTCCAAAGTGAGCGGTCAATAGCAAATTCTTCCCAGCTCGCAGGGTCACTGCACAGAGCTTTCATATCTCTTTTGCAAACATCTTTTCCAAATTAATTCAAAGTAATTCGAAGTTTTAATGGTCCAAAATGTAAATACTTCACAGTAACCACAGATTACAAATATAGGGAATTCATAAAAACAACACAAATGTTTTATACACATAGAAAGTCAGCACGTGTATTTAGGTGCAAAATTGGGTTTGGTCAACATATACTTGTCAAGTTCAGCCTTGAACATGTTCGAGCTTGTTGCGCAAATGATATGTGGGGGCAGGGAGTTCCATAGAAAACAGACTCTGACAACAGAGAAATATCTTCGACAATTTGATCTGGGGTGTGGAATAATTAACTTGCATCCATGCGATCTGCTACCACGTGCTTCTTGCCGATAAAACAGGTGTTTAAGTGGGTGATCCAGTGTATGCAGAATGTTGGAAAGCAGGATCAATTCAACCCTGAAACGACGGTACGAAAAGTCAAAGAGGTTTAGTGTTGCAATCCGCTTTTCGTATGGCCTGTTGTATAGCCCGGTCACCAGTTTTGTAGCGCGGTGGTATACCCGTTCAAGCAAGGTCATGTCCTTTTGTAACCATGGGGACCATGCTTTAACAGCATACTCCATTGTTGGTCTGATATAGGTGTTAATTATACGTGGGAGTATCTGCTTCGAGAAATAACCAAAGATCCTTCTGAGCAATGCTAAGATTTGGCAGGACTTTTTGTATACAACAGAACAACAACAAATGCGGTCTGCCCAATGGTCGACTTCATAATTGCAAATCACTTTAGAGTAGATCTTTTGGAATACGACCATTTTCCATTCTATAGACATCACCAAGCCACCGCAGGCGGCGCTGACGTAATAGGGTGAACATGCTCTGCAAACCAGCTTTTGAAAGCACTTCAGCATTAGTTACTCTGTCCATAAACGATATGTTCAAGATCAGACGGATTCTTCGTAGATGGAAAGCATTCAGCTTCCGTTCGTGTCTTGCGTGAGTGGTCCAGGCTTCATTGTATAACATCATCTTTGTCTTTACAGTCAGCTTGCGGTTACCCCAAACACGAGAGTTCAATCGGGACAAAATGACAGATGCTCAATCCAACAATCAATCTCCGTGTCTAGTGAAAGGTTATCCGCAATTGTTGAACCAAGATATGTAAAATGATCTACTGGTTAAAGCTGACGGTTTCCAAAAGTGATGATTGAAGGCAATACAGTCTCTTGACCAAGGACTTTGGTCTTGCTCATGCTGATTCTTAGCCCAAATCTCTGCATGCCGAAGGAAAACAGTCCATTAGTGACTGGACGTTTTCTTGAGTGTGAGCAATAAGGGCTTCATCGTCGGCAAACCGCAGGTCAGGGATCAGCACATGACAGTTCAGGTTGAGAAGCTTGCCATCAATCCGCGTGCGTTGGTAAATTCCTTCCGTCCTCGTAACAAAAGCGTGCTTCAGAAGCAGAGCGAATAAAATGCCTTGAGGGCAAGAACACACCCTTGTTTGACGCCTCGGCGAATTTCAAAGGCTTATAGACTGAGACTGTAACGTCTGTGACGTAATTAACGCGTATTCCACCCGTTTCTTAGTTCGACAAATTCAAAACCACAATTCGGATGTTATACGGTACTGTAATTAGCAACAATTACAACAATAATTATACAAACCTCAACTGTATAGGAACGTACAGCAAACAGTGGAGCCAAAATATTCTAGAATCAATTAAATCAAATGCAAACAAGTTCAATGACGACCTGAGATATAAATAGAATGAAAGGAGTTACCAAATTGCCGTCCAAAATGTCTATCAAAGACAAGACACCCAAACGTGGTGTCAAAATTCAAACCAAATTACAAGTGCCCAAAATGGCAACCAAATTTAACAACAAATGACCGACAATGGACTCAACAATGAATTAAAACAAAAGCTTCACCAAATATGTGAACAGAAGATTTCCAATAAAATAATTACAAAAAGAAATGTTTTATATCAAAATACTGTAGGAAAATAAAACACAAGCAAAATCTATTTCACAAAATTCAAGTTTTGTAACTAAGTTCAAAATAAAAGGAATGTTGAAGGGAAAAGAAGAATTTCAAACTACTTTGAACCTTACAGAAACCTTTAAAATGGACTGAACCCTTATTGCCTAAATGGAACGAAATAACGAGTTTGAGCAGCCTAAAATGTGCTGACTGAATGCAAGTAGTCGGAAAAAATAATTCCGCCCATTCTATGTGCTTTCAGCAAATTCACATGATAAAGGAAGCCTCATTTCTCGATATTAAGAAAACTAAAATACGCTGATAACATGCTAGTAGTCGGAGTAATGATTCTGGTCATTCTATTTACTATCAACAAACTCACATGTTGTAGATAGCCTCATTTCTCGATATTAAAAAACCTAAAAAACGTTGAGAACTCGATTTTGAAAAAACCTTGATTACGCTGACTGAATGCGAGTATTCGGAGTAATAACTATGGCCATCATATGTACTTTCGGCTGTCTCACGTGTTTGATATAGTCTCATATCTCGATAATAAAAACCTAAAATACACTGACTAAATGCGATTAGTTTGAGAATTAACTTTCGGAAACCTATATGCTTTCGGCTTTCTCACATGTTGAATATAGCCTCATTTGCCAATATTGAAATCCTTAATTACGCTGATAACACGCGAACATTCGGAGAATTAACTCTGGCCATCCTATGTGCTTTCGGTAAACTCACATGTTGTAGATAGCCTCTTATTTATTATTATTGATCATGTTTAACATGCTTTGGATCTCAAAGAATGAAATTTATTTATTTATTCATTTATCTCGATATTAAAAAACCTTAATTACACTGACTTAATGCAAGTATTCAGAGTATTGACTCTGGCTGACAGCTGGTTTGAGTTCCACCAAGCAATTAATCCGGAAACACGCAAGCAACTAAGACGATGGATGCTGATTCTTCACAAACTCGATTAATTTTTGTATCCTAACCGTCCATTTTCGGTATGATCGGTATGATCTTCGTTATTTATGTCTTTAGAACATACTATTGTCTGTCCTCATTTATTGCTGAGCGGAGTTTTGCTGTTGCATTCCAGATTACTCTCACATCAAAAGAAATTATTGAAGATATTTTTCAAAAAGATGGGCTCTGCTTTGTGGCATACCTACGGAAAATATCTGGATGCTCAATTAACGACTCAGCCACAAATTGTATTGTGCAAACTAAACGGAAATGAAATAAACTATATTGATTACTCGTTGCTGAACTCTGGTCAGCACGGCTTCCTTACAGTGAAGTCGTGCCTAACAAACCTCTTATGTTTTCTTAACATGGTCACCATGAGGCTAGATGAAGGCCAACAAGTTGAAGTGTTTTACTTAGACTTTTGCAAGGCCTTCGATTCGGTAAACCACAGATTGCTTGCAGACAAAGTTGGTTATATAGGTATAGATGGTCTTCTAAAGAAATGGATAATAGGCTTCTTAAGCAATGGATTCTTTCGTGTCAGGATAGGCAATATGTATTCGTCGAAAGTAAAAGTTGTTAGTGGAGTCCCACAGGGTTCCGTACTCCGACCGCTACTTTTTCTCATTTTCATCGATGATTTGGCAGCGTCGCTTAAGTGTCCCTGCTATATTTTTGCAGATGATGTCAAAATTATCGGATTACTGGATAAACTGGATCTTCTTGAGGATATAGAATAACTGAGTTAGATGTCCGCATGGAGATTGTGCACTATGCTCGAGTTTATTCGGGGTTATTTTATCATAACCAGGGAATTTTCTGGGGTTCAATGATAGTAGAGTTCCCAGCACCTCTTCTTTGGTAATGGTTATTGTGTCCAATGGTAGAGGATGCGTTATCTCTGGATCCTGTTGTTCATCCACGCTCTCCTCTGGACAAAATACTGTAGCATAATAATCTACTAGAGCATCCGCGGTGTCAGCTGCATTTGTGGTCATTCCAGAGGGCGTCCACAAGGCCGCAACTCCTGCTTTCACTGAACACTGCATGTTTACAATCTGGTAAAGAAGCTTGGGATTCCGTTTCATTTTAGACATTATGTCAGCTTGATACTGTATTTTGTCTTCAGCAATAAGAATAATGACCTGTTTCTTAATTTTTGATAGGTCTCCCATGTGGCATCAGTGGTTGACTGGCGATGGTTTTTCAAAGCCATATTTCGTAGTTTAATCCATTTCCGAACGGACTGCGGATTTCAATTTCGAATGCATTTTCACACTGTTTTGGTACGAATGCTGAGTTTGAGTTGATTTCCCGGTTAAGCTTGATCAAAATGATTGACTACTGCTCATTTACTCTGATACCCTTAATTTGCCAATTGTTAATCTAACTTAGAGCGTTTGATAATTTAGATACGCATACCTTTCTGATGATTTTTGTTGTATCGTTTGTTCGCTCTGCTCGACATAGGTAGTCAAAATTCAAGACCAAATGGTCGCTCGAACCTAGCGGACAATCGTATGTGATGTTTTCGACGGAGTCCTTTTCAGTTGTCAAGATAAGATCGAGCATTGAAGGCATATCTCTCCCTCTGTATCTTGTATTGCTTCCAACGTGATTATACAAGGGAATTTCGTCAAACAGCTGCTGGAAGATGGCAGCAGTGGAGGTCTGAGAAATTTTGTTCGTCTTCAGCAAGTTAGGCAGATTAAAGTCTCCCATGATCAAGATTCTGTTATGATATCTCGAGGCAATCAAGCGTAGCTTGTCGAGTAGATTCGTATTATAAACTTCCGGGGCTGCTGGTGGACGATAAATTACGCCGATTGTGCAATCATCGCCTGTAGTCGTTGTCAACAAACACCATAGCGTGTCCTGAAGCACCAAGTCGGAATCCGTCAGTTCTTTGCACTTGAGTCTCTGATCATA
The DNA here is from genome assembly GCA_013407085.1 of Atriophallophorus winterbourni. Lineage (NCBI taxonomy): Eukaryota > Metazoa > Platyhelminthes > Trematoda > Plagiorchiida > Microphallidae > Atriophallophorus > Atriophallophorus winterbourni. The sequence goes on from JACCGJ010000757.1 coordinate 25,939, forward strand.
ATAGAGTGCCACACCTCCTCCACGTGACGCACGGTCTTGGCGGAGCAGTGACATGCCAGCAATCTCTACCTCACAATCGTGGATTTCCGGGCTTAGCCAAGTTCCGGTAATGGCAATTAGCTGAAGTCGTTTAGTCTCAAACCGAGCGACAAGTTCGGCGAATTTGTTAATCATGCATTGGGCATTGGTATAGAGGCATCCAAGAACAGTTTTGGTAAGCAAAGATTGATGGTGTCATGTGATGGCATAATCTGAGACAACTGTCATCGTCACGCCGACTCCTTAAGAGTCGGCACTTTTCTTTTTCTTGACAAGTTATTTAGCATATCCGTCGTTTCCCAAATGTCAAACGAATGCTGATTTGCACCAAAGAAGAGTGGAACCACTCACGGTTATAGCAATATTTTCAGCAAGAAAAAACAACGTCAAAAACGTTAATTCAGAAAATTAGTTTCACAAACACTGCGCGTTAGTGTATGAGGAGTTAATAGCAGTTTTAGTGGGTAGCGATGATTCACGAATATTGTTTTTTGGTTCGATCCACCAAGTAGAGTACCTTCGTAATTTCTAAAAACGCTACATTAATCGGGATCTTTAGTACCTTCGCATGGAATTAGTTAAGTTGGTGTTTCTGAGGTTGCTTCCAGTGTGTTTATTCTGACAACATTCAGACTAATATTTCTGTGTAATCACCAAGTATTTCTGACGAAATTTTTTATCGCGATTGCTTATGAAATTTTTTTCGCAGAGGTGATACGTAACATTTATAATCTGGTATCCTTGGTATTCTAGCGATATTGGTTTTACTTACTGTATTTCTATTTGCCAATATTAAGCCTTGTGAATTTAAATGATGAATACTTTTGAATCCAACCAACGCGGATCTTTCTCTATCGCTGTGACTGAGTTGATTTTGTGAGAAGTGGATTTGGCGATGTTTCATTAAGTGTGTTCGAAAAAAACAACTATGAACATACGGCACTTATTTCTTCTGTCCCTTTAGAAGTGTTCACAGAAGCAGCTGACATGTATTTGGTTGATTCACCTGTCTCTTTCTACGATTTCTTATCAGCCATTTGAATCGATTTGGAAGTGGACGAAAGAATAAATGTATTCGGAGTTCAGACGGAGCAGGTCATTTACATAGTCTCCAGATATCAGAACTTCAAAACCCTTGAAAGGTCACTCTCCACACTAAATCTTGCTCCCGATTCTCATTATCCCACAATCAAAAAAATATTCCAGAAATTTGCCGGTTTTGCAAACGGCACGATGAAGCTTCGCGCAAGTGCACTGAGAATTGTGTTCAATTTCCACCAAGCAATTATTCGGAAACCCGTATAGTAATACACTCTTTGTCGACACACGGTCTTCCTTCTTCTGTGGTTGTCACGGAGTCAAAAATGTATATGGATATAACTGGAATACACGCAATCTCAGAATCCGTTATTCACTATCCACTACACTCGCAAGCCACGGAGACGATGGCCGCAGTTGTCGATTCTTCCAAAAGCCGATCAATATTTTTTCCGAACCGTCCAGTTCTCTGTGGTATGATCTTTATATTGTCTTTGGAACGCACCAATGTATGTCCTCACCTATTGTTGAGCGAAGATTTTCTGTTGCATTCCATGTAGGTATTGAGGTTTCAGCGGACTTTAAATAGGCTGATCAATGTGCAGCTGCTGCACAACGCGCTAGAAACCAGCTCTTTTGCCTCCGATCAGTTTTATCCTGTAGGTCCCCGGAGGTTTTCATCCCATTGTATAAACCGATGGTGAGACCTCATCTCGAGTATTGCGTTCAAAATTGGTCTCCTTACTTGGAAAAGGACATTGCCACGCTTGAAGGTGCTAAGCGCCTAGCTACTCGTATGATTAAATGGCAATTCGGGAAGTCGTATGAACAACGACTGTTGAGTCTACATCTCTTTTCGCTATAAAGAAGGCGACTACGTGGGAATCAGATCGAGACCTTTAAAATCTTTAGATTCTTTAGTTCTATTGATCCGGCTGATATGTATGCTCTCGCGCCAGTAGTAGTTACTCGAGGCTATTCACTGAAACTGGCAAAGCAACATGTCAGGTCTAATGCACGTGAACACTTCTTTAGCGAAAGAGTAGTAAATCACTGGAACTGTCTGCCCGAAGAGTTAGTTTGCTCTACTTCAGTAACGTGCTTCAAATATAGACTAGACTCGATCTGGCGCTCTGTGTCCCCCAATTTTTATCCCCAATTCTATAGTTGTTTTTCAATTTGTCGTTGGAACGCACTAATGTCTCTTCTCACTTATTAGGTGAAGGGAGTTTTTCTGTTGCATTCCAGCCAAAGTCATACCAGAAGAATATTGCACCTACTGTTCGAAGTGGTGGACGCTTTTGTGACTTACCACCGGAAGTATTCTGGACGCTCGATTTGCGACTCTGCCACATATCGTCCTGTGCAAACTGAACTGAACTCAACTGAACTCAACTGAACTCTCACGCATAAGCAATCAGTGAACATATTGTTCAAAGAGATGGACGCTGTTCTGTTTCATACCACCGCAAGAAATCTAAATGCTCGATGAACGAGTCAGCCACAAATTCTCATGTGCAAAAGAAACTGAAATGTAATGTTCCTAATTGAACTTTGAAATTATTAAATAACCTATTTTGTCCTTGAAATCCGCAGGCGGTTATTTAAGTCTATAAAGTTATTTCTGCCTGCATGATGACAGCAACATTGGGTTACTGGAAAATACGAGGTGTACGTTAACTTGGTTAACTAAATGTGATATCTTTCAGCTCGGACAACCAATTCGATTGCTTTTAGAATATCTTGGCCTTGAATATACGGAGGAAAAATATGAACCTGGCCCAGGTATAAATTTATTAAACTATTAACATGCAACAGCTCCGGAATTTAACAAAGATTGTTGGCTTTCAAAGAAATACGAAATTGGACTTGATTATCCACAAGTAAACAATTTGGTTTCCATTAATTTGATCATAGCTCCCGTATTACAAAGATGAAGACGTAATACTCACTCAGTCTCATACGATTAATCAATATATTGCTCAGACAAATGGAATGGGTAAGCGATCTTAATTATGGGAAATCTCAATAAACGTATGTTTTAATTGTCCAATCTGACATGAGAATAATAAATTCTATTAGGTTAAATATCCATGTAAGATTATACGTGCTGAAATTAATTTGTATTCTTACCCATTCAAGTGCTACGCACCATGTATTCTTGATTTTTAAAACTCCATTTCATACAGTGAGTATACTAAGCGTATTATTCCCGTTAGTATATTCTTTTTATATATTTGTGGGGGGAATATATATATTATGTTATATATATTTATTTATACGTAACTTTTTATGATTTGCGTGTTAATTTACAGTAACAAATTACAAATTCGATACAAGATTCTTCTTACTTTTATTGCTTATGCGGTGTAGCTTGCTTATGCTTTGTAGCTTAGCTGAAAAGAAGCAATCTGTATCACTATTCATGTAACTTGCAATTTGCGTCACGTTAGTCACAAGTATTACCTAGCCTTTCACATCAATAGTTTAATAGTGTATTACGGTATAAAAAGCTTGTACAAACCGCAGTATAGATAGAGCGGTGGGTCGAAAAAGCAAAAAGAGAAATGTTTGAGTTTCCATGGCCTTATAGCGGCCTCATTCGCGTTTAGCCTGCACCATCAATAGATTTTTGTGGCATTTGGACAGGTAGGGCGTCAACCCGAGACACAGCTACCCACCACATCCTCCGGAACAGGGTCAGTTGAAACTGCTTGTATACGGACTTCCGATACTGGAATCGTTGCCACGAGCTAGTGAGTTTTGGGAGAAAAATGCGGTAGGGTTTGTAATAAAAATGAAAATAGTGTTCACGGGGTACTTGTATCTTGTTAGTGGGAGATTTCATGGAGGTGAGAATCCAGGAGACCTTTGAATGAACCGAGAGAAGTGACCTCCAAAAGCGTGCCTGGAAGAGTGTTCCACTTAATGCATACACTCACAGAGAAAAAGCTGTGTCGACATTCAAGCCTGCTCTGTTGATGTAAAAGTTTGAGCTCCTGTCCTCGGAGGTTAGTGCTTGGAGAAGGAACGAATAGGGAGTTGCATGGATGGGAGGGGTCAGTCAAGATCCGGTGGGTAAGTAACATGTCACCGCGGTAAAGACGGTAGGTAACGGAGAATATATCTTAACTGCGTAAGCTTTCCTCGTAAGACATGTTGTGCATACCACGGACAAGCGTTGTCGCACGTCTCTGGGCTTTTTCGAGAAGGGACACGTCTTTGCATAGCCAAGGCTGCCAAGCCCGTGCTGCGTATCCCAAGTGTGGACGGATGTAGACATTCAGCTGTGTCGGAAAGAGAAACTGGTCAAACCTGCCTAAAGCGCGGCGAAGTAAGCCAGTGTTGCGATTTGCTACTGCTGCGGCTCGATCGCAATGCGTAGTGCAACCTGGATCGTGCTGGATGATGATGCCGAGATCCTTTTCTTGTCGAACACTCTGAACTACTGTTGATCCCAAACTGTAAGCGACCGGATCTGAGTGTCGGATGGGGAGAACGCTACACTTGGAGGTGTTAAATGGGAGATGATTCCTCAAAGACCAGCTGTGTAAACGCTCTAAGTCATCTTGTAGGACGTGTGAATCCCTTGGCGATTTGTGTGAGCGCCAGATTTTGACATACTATGGGTGTGAGTATGATTTTTGCTGTTGTGAATAAAAAGAACGTACGAGGTCATGATGAAAATCGTTTGTGTTAAATTAAATATTTATTAATATTAATTATTAAATTTTTTTAAATGTTATTCATTCATGCATTTTATTGGAAATACTCTCTACAACATTCAACATTGTCACGTGTCTGACGTTTGTCTTTCATGGATGTATAATTGATTGCAAATTTTTCAATGTATATCCGAAGCAAGCTATTATCTCTAAGGGCAAGAACATAATCACTTCAGTAAAATCTCAGTAATTTAATAAAAATACCTCAAATTTACTCTGGAATTCAATTTGTTGTATTTCACTTAATTCCTAAATGATGAATACTCAACTCTGACTCGTTAAATCGGCGAACAAGCAGCATTTCGGGATTTCTTTATTCTCTATTTCTCATATCTGTCTAGGCATGGGCAACCTGACAGAAATATCGCCCACGTGCAGTCTCTGACTTTGCAGCACTTTGCCTGGGTCAGGCTTGTGCTTTCATTCATTCATTCATTTCGGAATGATGTATGAATGTATGAATGTATGAATATATGAATGTATGTATATATATGTATGGATGTATGTATGTATGTATGTATGGATGTATGTATGTATGTATGTATGTATGTATGTATGTATGTATGTATGTATGTATGTATGTATGTATGTATGTATGTATCTATGTTCAATAGTTCAATAATTCATAACGATATAAAAAGCTAGGAGCTTTTACAAACCGCAGGATAGAGTGAGCGATTGGTCGAAAAAGCAAAGAAAGAAATGTTTGAGTTTCCAAGGCCTTATAGCGGGTCTCATTCGCGTTTAGCCTGTACCATCAATTGATTTTTGTGGCATTTGAACAGGTAGGGCGTCAACCCGGCACACAGATACCCACCACATCCTCCGGAACAGGGTCAGTTGAAACTGCGTGCGTTCGGACTTACGATAGTAGGATATGGGTATTAGTGATTTCGTGTGGGCGATTTCATGCAAGTGAGAATCGAGGAAATCTTTAAAGGTGCCGAAAGAAGCCGCCTTTAAAAGCGTGGCTGGGAGAGTGTTCCACTGACTGCATACTCTCACAGAGAAAAATCTGTCGACATTCAAGCCTGCTCTGTTGATGTAACAGTTTGAGCTCATGTCCTCGGAAGTTTGTGCTCGGAGAGGCAACAAATAGGGTGTTGCATGGATGGGAGGGGTCAGTCAAGATCCGGTGGGTAAGTAACATGTCACCGCGGTGAAGACGGTAGGTAACGGAGAATATATCTATACTGTGTAACCTTACCTCGTAAGACACGTTGTGCATACGACGGACAAGCTTTGTCGCACGTCACTATACGGTTCTCTGCCGTGTAACAGTGCATGGCCTGGGTAACCTGACAGTATCTTAGCCCATGTGCAGTCTCTGACTGCGGCACTTTGCCTGGATCAGGCTCGTGCTTTCATACATACATACATATCTGTCTAAGCCCTGGAAACTTGATAGTATCTTATCCCACGTGCAGTCTCTGACTGTGGGGCACTTTGCTTGGATCAGGCTTGTGCTTTCATACCATACCATACGTCACTGGGCTTTTTCCAGAAGGAACATGTCTTTGCATAGCCAAGGCTGCCAAGAAAGTACAGAGTGCTTCAAGTGTAGACGGATGTAGACAATTCGCAGTGTCGGGAAGAGAAACCTGTCAAACCTGCCGAAAGCGCGGCGAAGTAAGCCAATGTTGCGATTTTATGTATGTAAGTAAACACTAGCCTGATCCAAGTAAAGTGCCAGACAGTCATAGACTGCAATTGGGCTAAGATACTGTCAGGTTGCCCAGGCCTATAGAGATCAAATAAAATATTCTATACAATATCTTCACTTGATTAAATAGGTTTTAGTGACAGAATTTCAAATCGCACGCAAAAACTGTTCGTCTGATTTGGATGATTACCTAAAAACTGAAAACTTTCGCCGCAAGCTATCATAGCCCTCTTGGCATGCTGGAGCGTAATCGTAAATCAGTTTTCCTCAATGTTACTTCAAACATGTTAACCGCAGCTCTTCCTTCTGGCCGTATATGTGCGACATTAATATAGTGAAATCGTACACCTTATGATATTTTAATCAGTATGATTAAGGTTTAATCACGATTGTTTTTGGAGCTAATCATAAGTTTACGTAATCATCTACCAGGATTTTTGCATATCTGATTTTTTGGAAAAATCACTGTTGAAGAGCACATTATCTCTAGCATCCGCGGACGTGGCATTCGTTATAACCATACAATAATGGTTGGTTTTCAAGGTCAACGTGGAATTTTGCTTATTACGAATCTTTTGATGTTGTATTTATTTGATTATTACCGGATTTCAACAAGGTTATGACCAGAAAATCTGCAAAAGTAGATAATGCAGTACTCACTGCAACGAAGATCTAAGGGAATCGGTGTTTCGCTGCTCGCTCAGTGGACTCTTTTCTTGTAACCTCTAAAAAAGTTGCGGGTAATGCAAAAGCTGTACAATGTGAAATATGTTTCAATTGGATGCATATTCGGTGCGGAGGAATGAAGCCAGAGACAAATCGGTGGCTTCAGAATACATCATGCGATATTATTCGGGCGGTATGTAAGATATGCTTTCCACCATCAAGTGTTACGCACGGAGTTAGTCAGAATAAAGTCGTAGCTGCATCTACTAAAACCGCTAAAGTGCTCGATGGCGGAGACAAATATTGACTCAATCTCAACCGAGGACAGACACCACCTATATGTGGAGCAAGCTTGCGTGCCATTCGCTTCCTCGACTACAAGCCGTTTACAAAATGATATTAGTATCGATGATACATTGAACGTTCATGAACTCGACGTTTGCTCGCCTTCAAAACCGATTGCTCAACAGTCAGGAATGAATAAAACATATGCTGTCGTGACGTCACAGGGTCTAAATAGTGATCCAGGCTATGCAATCTTGTCACCGCGATTGGGTAACATTGCGGCTCATCTAAATGTAATGAAAAAGGTGCCTACTACTGAAAATGCTTTTAGATCTCCAATCTCAAAGGAGCCACATTTGGATTCTCGGAAGCGATGCCTTATTATGATGAATGCTCGCCAGCAAACTGGGGACACGGCTGAGATACGTTTACAGCAAGAGCAATCCACTTTTTCGAAGCTATTTAATCAAGGGGGAAGGAGTTACTATTATTTTTGCATTTAGACTTGGCCGAAAGAAGGAAAAGAATAAACCGCGGACACTGAAAATTGTTTTAGCTTCGGATGTGCAAGTCCAGATAGTACTAAGACGCGTTCATTGTCTCAAGGGAGAGCCGTTCAAGAAACTACGTGACCTTTCTCCTGAGGATAGAATTAAAATGAAACAGTCACTCAAGAATCGAGAGCTGGCGAGGTAGATCTCCATATTGGGGATATTTGGGTAGTGAGGAGAAGGCCTCACATTCGTTGGAAGCCGCTGTCAATCCTACCACAGTTAATCCTTCTGTGAAAAGATTTCAATCTTGCTTTTCAATGCGAGGAGTCTACACAATAAACTTGACGAGGTTAATGAAATTTTCTGTCGGCGAAAGCCAGATATAATTGCTGTTACGGAATCGTGGTTAACAATCGTTATATCTGATATGGAGTGCGCGCTACCACAATATACGCTTTTCAGAAGTGACAGACTTGCTTCGAGACCTGCCGGTGGCTTTGCCGTATACTTTAAAGAGCACCTGATTTTGTGGAAGTATTGGAAAGCTGTCAACATGATGCTGGAAATGCCGAAAGCATCTGGTGTATGGTGAAATCTAGCTCTGGAGCTGCATCACTTGGGATCATTTACCGCTCACCTGGCGTGTATCTTCTTGCGTCATATTATCAAATCAGACGGTATGGTATCACTAATGACTGTATCGTTCTTGGAGATCTGAGTGCTCCCGATATAAACTGGGCGGATTTAGTTTCAAAGGGTAAACCGTTCCAACAAGAATTCCTAGGTACGATTTTGGTGCAGAATGTAAACGATCGTACGAGGATATGTGTCGGACAAGTTCCTCCGATATTGGATTTGGTGTTCACGTCCAGATTTTCGACTTTACGAATCTGTTGATCGAGATCCCTATTTGTTGCAGCTATCACTGTTCTTTATGGTTCTTTTAGAATCGAGGTCTTCAACCGAGAATATGTACGCATGCCCGGAGAAACTAACGGAAATTGACACAAAGAGTCTTCAGACTCGATTGACTGGTCACTCCCTCTATCTACGAATTATTATCATATTATATTTGCACAATCTGATACAGATATAGTGCCGTTTAACATAAACAATGAGATGTACAAAGCGAGAAGGGGGGTACAAAGCGTTGAACGTAGGCATGATACTACCCGGTTGCCTACACCGAAGTAGGGCTATCTACGAATGTTGATACCTGTTGGTTGGACTTTTCGGGTAAAATCAGATCGCTTGAAAATCATGCCCCATTGATGAATGGAAGATCCCCCGCTAAGGGGCCACCGTTATTTTAATAACGCTATTCGTAAATACATGAAGGAAAGAAAGCGGTTATGACGGAAGTTTTGTTCCAGTGGATGCACCGATGACTATGCAAACTACAAAGTTAGCCGCAACAAGTGCACCTGCCTAAAAAGAGAAAAAAGGCAGAACTATAAAACCCGTTTGGTAGACGAAGCCAATTTGGTGCCGAAACGCTTGTTTGCGTACATTAGACGTAGAACTAAAGCTCATCAACGAGTACTTTGCTTGAGATCTATGGGAGGTTCGACTGAACATGAATATGAACGTAAAGCAGTTCTTTTTGCCGCTCAGTACACACAGAGGAGACATTTCCGATTCCCCTGCTGCATGAGAGCAGCGCCGAACACCTCGAACAAGTTTCGTGAACGAGTAGAGCGTTACATTATAAATGCACTGGTGTAAACATATTCCAACCGATACCTAACGTAACCTATTGTTTCAATTAAAATCTTGAAATATACAATCTTATTTTAAAAGCAATATTTCTGTTTTAGGTGGAAAAGATGCCAAACAACGTGCTATTCTTTCCATGATTTATGGCGCCATTGATGATATACGTGGAGAGTTTACTCGTATGTGTTATAATTCGGATTTTGTAAGTGCATCGATCGAATTGCGATACATTCTACATTTTCTGAGGTGCATATAATTGACAGCTGTTTACTTTTTATCACTGAATTTAATTCACTCATGTTTCGGCGTTGCATAAAGGTCTCTTCTGGTCGGAAACATACACCCGTTCAAGCAATAATCAGATTACAGATAATCAATTATCCCTTGTAATAGCATATTCTCTGCCCTCTATATAATTTAAAACAGCCCTTACTTGTCTAATCTACAGGATCACGCTTTAATGAATACCGATAGTAGACACTGAAAAATCCATCTTAAAAATTATGCGAAATAGATTGTGTTTGGGTATATCATCATCACCATGATCCACAGTTTTGAGAAAAAAATTGAATGTACTGAATCCATGGAAAACAAATAGAGCGACATCAACCGGACAGCGTCCTTCTTACCCGTGATACGAAAGCAATGAATACGCATGTGCAACGCCTGGCCTAGTCAGTAAACCTTTTGCATTTGATCGACTTATTCAATTTCTTCGCCGCCAGCTTATTAAAAATCATAGCATAGCATAGAAAGCATAGATAATTTGGAGTAGACAGACTCATTTCTTTCTTCTGTAGAGTTCAACTTTCCCACTCGTATATCGACTCATTCTCTGAAAATTTAGGTACACGTTTTTCTGTTACTAAGATTGGTTTCAAACGTTGTTATGAGAATTTTAACTGGAACCTCCAGTTTTGAAACGACGGAGTCATGTACGGAATTGATAAAATAGGTACACCACCTGCATCTACCTGACAGTGTCTTCCAAATATCACTTTCGTTCACTACTTTTCCACCGAGGCTATAAACCGGAAACCGGTTGTGATGTGTAGCAGATGCGAGCACTCAACGTACTAGTGCACGCATGTGTAATCTTGCAGTAAAGCTAACACGTCAATGAATTATTTGACCACCGGAAGGGAGCAGCTGTATGTAGAAACACTGGAGACTCATCTATATTTTCAGTCTCATATCTGTCTTGTTCTGGGATACCTGACAATATCTTAGCCCACGTGCAATTTATGACTGTGCGCAACTTTGCATGGATATATATATATATATATATATCTTATTTAATTATTCGGTAGATATAGATTTACTTTGCGAATCGGCCATCCAAATGTTGGCTCTGTCAATCTCGTTGACAGTGGTTTTACGGTATACCTTTTATACACCATACTTAATTACAATGGACACGAAGTTCGCACGTCCTTGGCACAAGCCGAGCTATATGCTAAGCTCTTGTATAACCTAACGCGTTCAGAACTACAGGATTGCTGTATACTGAATACACTTACAGGCTTTCATAGGATTACATTATACGATAAGCCGTATAACAATTTCCTCCACATTAGGGACAGATCGTTATCTTAGGTATCTTGTGCATACGAGTTGGTATTAAAAGTTGATTAACCACTGGAATTTTATTGTATCTTAATGGTTACCATTGTATGGTGAAATGTCTACGTCGGATCTAAATAAGAGTCGATTCTCCTGTTACTAACATCAAGTTATTCCACCTCATTCATACAGTGACGCAATCATGGTTTCTCCTTAACTTAACGGAATAGGTCACCAAATATCTCCTCTGAGACTCCTTCATTTTCGTAGTGGAAATCAACCGAGACGGGCCAGATTCCTCAACAGTTTATTGAATCGATACAACTCCTGAGCTTCGATTCTCGTGGTTCTTTCAGTTGAATCGATTAGGGTCGGCACTACGATGTAAAAATGGGTCAGCAGTTGACGGCCGGCTAAGTTGTTCTCAATAATCGCTTGTTTTGGTGTTTGAATCATTATCAGTCTAACATTATTTCATTGATTTCAAGGTTGCACATCTGTAGATCCAATCAAGTGAAACAACACGCAGATATGGTGTGCACTATTGGTCACGTCCATCTCTTAGATTTTCTTCAGCCCAGATGCTTCGATATATGCTAAAATGCCACAGATGGGAAGAATTCTCGAACATACTCATTGAAATTTTACTGTAAACTATATTTAGGATAGACTAAATAGTTTTCGCTGCCTCGGCATATTGTTCGTAAAAAATTTATGATTTTTATTTTTCGAAATTTAGGAAAAGTTGAAACCTGGTTTTCTGGACAGTTTACCCGCACGACTTCGAGTGTTCGAAAATAATTTACAGAAACACGAATGGATTTCAGGTGACCAGGTAAGAATTCCCACGGTTTAGTATCATTCAACCTTTATATACTCCTCCCCAGTGCTTCTTCCTTATATCTACACCATAGTGTATTCGAACTTACGACCTTTAGGCTGATGTGTGCACGTCTTTACTGCTGCACTATCGCAGGTATTTGTTTATAATCCTGCAAGTATTTCGCGGTCAAATACTCATATATGCGTCACCGCATCAGCCTATCCCAACAAATGTTGCGAACACAAATATATAACTTCAAGTTTTAAACTTCAAACCACTGTAAGATGAACCACGGTGCTCAAATGCCGAATCACAGAGAGATTACGGATCACGTTTTCAATGCAAACTTGAGTGTATAATATGTGTTACTCACACCCCTAGACTATGAAGCGGAGATTGTAAGTTTAGTTTCAGTAAGCCATGGAACAATTGGTAAAGTTTTACTGTGTTTGGACAACAAACTGTGAAATCACCTATTGCATCCTGGCCAACCGCTCAAAACACATCTAAATGACTACTTTTTCATTGTTTTACGCCTTTCTGAAACAAAACTAGCTATCTTCACTTAGTTAGGGCAAACAAAATTGCTGGTACGCAATTGCAACAGATACGAGAATCACGACACTTCATGTCCACACAAATTGAACAATCTCCTTTTCTGGACGGCGTTTCGATTGTCAGAGTATGATAATTCCACCTTCAGAAAGGTATCCAGCCACATCAAGATAGCTTGCCAGCTATTTCACTCATGTTGAGAGAACCATTAAGGCATAAAGAGTAAATAAATCTTCAGGTTTCATTGGTGTGGTAAACATACGATCGAACATATTCTGGACAGGATACTCTTCTATCATGTTTATTTTCTGAATTATACTGTTTATGTGATGGAAATGCATGCAAACGAGGATTTTTTCAAGCAAGTGGGTTTAACCCGTATGCATGTGTGAGCAACCTTATCCAAAAGTGGCCTACAAGTTCAAGCATAGTTTACGGGAGCAGGTACTATTACATTTGCGGTTTACGCTAAATGGTCACCTCACTGCGGTCGCAGGTTTGGGAAAACAATGCCTAATTTTCATTCATCGCAATACCCATGAGTGAAATTTGGAAGAAATGTGATAAGGAAACCGTAGTGAATCACTAGTTTAAACTGATCGATAATGAAAAGTGGATGCACCTAGTAAAAATAGTAATAATGAAAATCCATTTTGAAACAGTGTTCTTACAAAACACGACAGTGTTCAAATACAAAACCACAAACTAATTCCGGGTCAAGCGCTCAAGACGGTTATGATTGATTAATGTAGTTTTGTATTCGCATCCCCCACATTTATATCCCACAACCGGCAATAACTCAAAGCTGGAATAATTTGGTTCTTTCTATAATGTTAGATTGATTATCCGGATTTCAATTTGTACGATCTGTTGGACACATTGAAGGCATTTCAACCCGGCTGTCTGGATGATTTCCCCAGATTGCAAGAACTCACTCGCAAGTTTGAGGTGAGCCGATTTTATATTCAAAAATTGGTTTCTTATTAACAATGAATATTTTCCAGTTTGTCGATTTGGATCAACTAGTCGTTAACCTGGTTATTCGTGTGATTTTCCCGCGCAGTTCACTTCATACAACGTGAAAACTTTAAAGACTGCAGTTAACTTACGTCAACCTTTTCATTGTAACTTGTAACGGCCAACGGGACATCTGTACTAATGACCGATCCATGAATACTATTTTATATTACCATGCGACAAAGATCAAACGTTCGCCCAATGAGCATTGCTGCTCGATCAGAAGCTTTGCATTATTGCCAAAAACAGTACCAATCCAGTATAGGCAGATTGATCGTACAAGGAGTCGCTGAAGTATTAAAGGTTCTGCTGTGACTGTACTCATTGTCTCTTTCCCCGCGAAAGCTGCATTATAACGAGCGAATTTCATTGCTAGCAATTGTCTCTGTGGTTTGAAGGTAGGCAGAGAATTACACTTTGAAATCAATCAGTTGAAATGGAGTTGCGCTGATCTGCAACAACACCATAATTCTGCGCTGAAGATGTAAAACCTTTTTATATTGATACTGGTACTGAGCTGCGTGGGAAACAAGCTGGTGTTCCTTCTTTATCCGTCTCCACAGCGTGACAATATCTCATCTCATCTATGAGTATGCGGCACTTTTCTTTGTTTCAGGTTTGTGATGCATTAAGCACATTCATTCGTACGTATGACAGACTTCAAAAATAAATTTACGTCCTGGATATGCCTGCAAAAACAATACATATTTGTGTCAAATTTGCGCGATAACAACAGAAATTTCACGTTTCGATTATTCTCGTTATTTCTAAAAATGATTATTTAACCAGGAGTGACTGTGCTTCTGAATGTGAACATCACTTATATTTCGGAGTTCATATCACTGACACACCACAAAGGGTTTCTGACTGTTTGCCATCCAGGTAGAGATATTAAGATCGAGTTCAGTGAGCGTAGAATCACATTTTGATTCTGTATTTGAACATCGTGGTTTTTTGTAAAATCTCAATTCAGCAGTGGGATACAATTAGAACTTTTTTGAACACCACAGTTGTTTGTAAGGCTCATTGAACCTGATCTTGCTGTCTACACCGGATGACTGCGAACAGTCTGAAACTGGTCGTGGTGTTTACGTGTGGAGTGTATGGGCTGCTTGCGTATTTTTGTCTTGCATTTTGTGAACCATTGTGGTCAAATGAGAAAATGTCGCCGCCCACATTCAGCACTGACCTTTAAAGGTCAGGCCGCAAATGTTTCTCATGCTGTTGCTGTTGCCAAGATTTGATGACCGCTAAAATGTGCACGTACGTTGGAGGTCATGTTTCTTGTTGTGTCCTGTCGCCCACCTGCATTTGTTTTCCGCTGGCTTGTTGACACGTTAAGTACGGGTATGCGCACTACTCTACCATACTTAACTGGATTTTCACCACATCAATATTTGCATTGTGTGCGATTGAACAGGTTAGGTTTGCCAGCTTCGGCGCTCAAGTTTTTGCTTACCAAACTGTTGCAGTTTAATATTGGTATGTCGTGGATCTAAAATTAGACATTCTCGTGGCTTGTTTTTACGCTTACTGCACGTTCCCGCTCGTTTTTTCGACATCAAACTTAGCCACTCACTCGTATCATACATTATCTCTTGGTACTTAATCATCAACCGTCCAGTTTTTGCGTAGTAGAGAATGAAGAAAAAGTGTCTTTATCTGTTTACACGAATTTTCAGAAACTAAATTAATTTCACCAGAAATTAAAAAGAATCACGGTTACCTCTCGGCATCAGATGTCAAATCGTCAGGCATGTCTTGAACTACGAAACGCCCATTGAGTGTTTAACCATGTATCGAGCCAGGCAGGGAACAATATAATTTCATTTTTTTAGTTCTTCAATAAGGAATAAAATATCGGCTCCGGGTGTGAGGAGAATGATCTACAGGCTACACGGGTCTAGTGCAGTGGATGTGAACCATCAGAAGAAACGACATTGATTTGTCTGTTTCATTCGCAGAATTGGCGATCGTCAATCGTGTCTTAAATTAAAATTCGCTCATATACAGCTTAATCTTGAGTTCACCTTAAGGCCACTTCCAATTAGCAAAAAATCCTTATCTATGAGACTGGAAAAATTCTGGTGAATGCGTGTAGGAGGTGTGGTACGGTGGAACAGTGTCAACGCGCATAAAATGACAAAGTTATTGATGTCACCCTCTAACATGATAATGCGTTCCGTTTCGGAAGTAACAGACTTTTCCGAATCCTGTCTCATTACACTCCCAGTGTTGCCTATTTAGTGGGCGACTCCCTAACTACAATTAACCGTAATGTCCATCTTTTAAATTTGCGCCGAGTTGCATACTGTACGTTATTATAAAGAATATGTGAAGAGGACGATATATTGTCTTGTCTGAGGGACACTTTTCTATTTAAAAATTTGTTCTATTTTCAGGCCATACCACAAATCGCTGCCTATATGAAGTCGCCACGTTTCATGAAATTTCCTTACAACGACAAAATGGCTAAATGGGGAGAGAAAGCATGCTGAGATTCTCGTCTGCTTGTAAACTGGTTTACGTGAATTGCATATAACGGTCTTTGCCGATTGATCCAATTGTGTAACCTAAGATAAATTCTTCACGTATATTCTTTTAAAACCTTTTACAGTGTTTCTCGGGACGGATCGTTGTCTGTAGGAATTAAAAAAGTAATTAAAAGAAAGTTTTCCCTAGTAAGCATATAGGTATTCATTTTGTGTTGTTGGCCTCCTTCGGTCGAATTCGACCATAGATGTACATCGCAAGCGCGCCATGATATCACGCTCTACAGCGGTTCACATAACTTAAAAGTCCGATTCGGAAGGAACAGTCTCTTCTCCAAGCGTTCACAGTGATAGACAATACTTTCTTGATCAGCGGTATTTGCATACCGTAGATGTGATCTACGTTTAAAGATGGCTTGTTATAATGCGTCTCAAATTGAATCCATGTTTAACTGATAACACGAGAACCATTCAATCTGGTTAAACAATGGCACACATAAAGGGAGAAAATTAATTTCTGAAAACTGTCAACCTCTTTATTGAGCGAAATCGTATTAAAAATAGCGTGTTATCTAATGTTGAAAACTTCAATCTATAGCTGTGTGATCACCGGTACAGCTCCAAACGCATTTAAAGAAGCATAAAACGACTCACACAGCACACTGACTTACCTAAAAATCTGAATGGGAAGTTTCGAGTGAAAACAACAATAAACGTTGGTAGCAACATTTGACTTTTTGTGAGTAATGATAAAAGTCATAAAGTTATTTAGAAATGCTCCCGTGATTTCCGACGACCTTCAGCATAAGTTTCCAAGGTCCGCATAAGCAAGTTTGAGAGATAAACGTGCTTTGTATTAAGATTAAGTTTGCGGTTGTAAGATGCTAGAACCGCATGTAGCAAATAAGTAAAATCCTGAGACAAATATCTAGACAATTGTGTATGACAGGTTTTAAGCAGCGTTGTAATTATCGCATCTGCTCCGGGCGATTTTGTGATAATTTTTGTGACCGCTGCACTACCAGCATTGCTGTTGTTGGTCTCCTTTGGTCGATGTCGACCAGCGATGTACATCACAATCGCATGACGTTTTCCTGTTCCACAGCTTTTCGAATGACTAAACAGTCCGATTCGGGAGGAACAATCTCGCCCACAGCGCTTGCAACTATAGCCATAACTCGGTCAATGGGCGTCAGTTGCACGCCGACAACGCGATCTGCGTTCAGCAGTTGAGAGCTGTATCTGCTCCTCCCCGCTTGAAGACGACGCTTTACAAAATGCCTCTAATGCCAGCCGTCAAGGGCAAGTTCTACCCAGCTCTGCCAAGAGCTTTCATATCTCTGTTGTACCGCAAGTGCGGTCTGCCCAATGATCGAATTCCTAATTGCAACTCACCATATAGTAGATCTTTCGGAATACGACAATTTTCCATTCTCCAGACATGACCAAGCCACCGCATGCGGCGCTTTCGTAGTGGGATGAACATGCTCTGTAGACCAGCTTATGAAAACACTTCAGAATTAGTCACTTTGTAATTCCACGATATGTTCAAGGTACGAGGGATGCTTCCAAGATGGAAAGCGTTCAGCTTCCGTTCGTGTCTTGCGTGGGTGGTCCAGGTTTCACTTCCGTACAGTAAAGCATTCAGTACACACGCGATGTATACCATCATCATATGATTTCAACGTGAGGTTGGATTAATTTTGACGTCCGATATTTTTAGATATACCTTTCCTAGTTTTCATCTGATCGGTTTAATTTTTTGATATCTAATCTGAAAGTTTGCTACGTCGGATCTATTCATACAATAATCATACATCTGCGACGTGTCATTCTTTGTGTGCGTCACCCGTGGATTTTCTGCAGTTCGTTCGTTTGAATCGGTTTTGTGTTTCTGCGGTTAGATCAACAGATCGTTGTTTACCACTGTCGGGAACTACTTGGAGAAATACTCAACGTGAAATCAATTTCACGACAACATTCCCAACGGGAGGCTTCTAAATTCGCGGCTAAATCGGGATTTGAAATATTCCTACAACTCGTCACTTTCCGTCAACTCCAAACAAACCAACCGCAGCCGTATCGATTTTTGTGCTCAGATGTGTACTTTTGGTTGGCCCATTAACATGTAGCGATCTGATTTTCGCGAGTCGTCAGTGGTAAGGTCAAATCTGACACGTGTCACGTCGCAACTGTTCCCACACATTGCACACAACATGTTTCAAATAATTGACCCCGGAGGCTTTATCGATCCTGAATGATGAAAACATGCCTGGTGTATGCTACAAATGTCGAACTAAACCAAACGCAGATTTAGCTGCTCGAAGAAGTGTCCAATAAAGTAACCTGGATGATCGGATGCTGAGCTTAGAGCACCTCATACAAACGTTGAAAGCATCGGTAGAAACTTTGGCCACCGCTCAGAATTCTCAGTCTGCCTGTATAGGTTTGGTTAAATCGGAAACCACTGTCGGTTGTAGCAGTCAGATAAACGCTGAATCTTGGCAGATAATTCAACACGAAGGTTCGGCTGTTGCAAATGTGCCGGCGAGTCGTAAAGAGCGTTCTTTTCATCAGGACGCCACATTTACAAATGCGACTGTTAAAGGTCTGTCTGCCCAAAACATCTATGATCCGCAAAAAGTTCCGGAGCCAACACCAATTTCTCAACTGAAGGATCAGCAAAAACCCTCTGGTTCAAAAAAAAGTCACGGTGTAGAAAACTCTCAAAGTGGGCACGATAGATATTCGATCTAAGATAGTTGAAACTTCGAGAAACCAGCGAAAGCGACAGGCACACCGTGTACATTCGCTCCATGTACTAAGCGGGATTTGCACCAACGTAAAGAAAACGAGTGCCACCTTGATAGGGGACAGGCTAAAGCAGGATAAAAAAGAATGGAGAAGGTTGTGCGGCTGCATGGGCTTGGAGCCATTGGAACCCCTATCATTGACACGACTGAATCGAAAACCTACTTTCTCAAATCTGGACTAGCCAAGACTGCTTAAAATCACCGTCAAATCTGAATGGGATCTAGAAAACCTCGTACTATCCGCTTTTCTCCTGCGTATGAAGCGTTCAGAGACAACTGCAAGGTTATTCTCTGATGTGCCCTGCTGGGAAAGGGCCAGGAAAACCCAACATCAAAACCAAACGAAGCAGATTGATTATCGAAGTTTAATACTTTTGGGAGTCCCAGAATCTTATGAAGCAACCGAAAAAGCACTGCAGCGCAAACACGATCAGCAACAATGGAGATTCCTCCGTGATTTATTCATAGATTCATAGATTTATTCATGGATTATATGCAGGTAAAAAGCTATGTTTTACAAGACCCACAAAAATGTACATCGGGTCGGATGGTAAAAAATATGAAAATATTGTTAGATTATTGTCAAACGTAAAAAACATACTTGTCCATGTGGACATCTAGTGATTTCTTGAAAACGTCAACGGTTCCAGATTGTACCACATGAGTAGGTAAACTGTTCCACAATTGCACATTGCGAATGGAAAATGCATATTTGCGGCAGTTCAACCTGCTATGCTGTCGGTAACGTTTTGATTGGTGACCTCACAAATGTGTATTATAGGAAAGTTGAAACAAACGACCGCAAGGATGATTTGTTTGATTAAGCACTGTCCAAATGAATATTGGTGCTCCTGGTTTCCGTCTGCATCGAGCCGAATGCAAATTCAATAATTTAAGTCTCATTTCGTGTGGATAATTAGATAGTCCCAAGACAAGTTTTGTCGCTCTGCGCTGTGGAGTTTCTAATAGCAGAATATCTTTTTTCAACCAACGATCCCATGCCGGTATACCATATTCAACATGAGGACGGATGTACGTTGAAATCAATTTGCAGACAATATTGGGGTCAAACGAACCTAGGACTCTTCTAAGAAGACCCAAGTTGTTTTCAGCTTTGCAGGCAGCCAGTCGACATTGCATTGAGTTTCCTAAGTCTGATTGGATAATCACACATAAATCTTTTTCGTAGGAGGTGCGAGGAAGATAACTTTCTTTGCTAGACCTGCTGTTGAGAGACAATAGGCTGCATTTCGAAGCATTCAGGAGCATTTCGTTGTGTATGGACCAAGTGTGAATCATATCGAGATCACGTTGCAGGTTCTGCGTGTCGTATGTGGAGTTTATCTTGCGCCAAAGCTTGCATCATCAGCGAATATATATATATATATATATATATAGATATATATAGATATTATAAAACAAAAAGCGGTCCGAGGACTGATCCTTGGGGGACACTACAAGCAACTTTAATCGACTCGGATGGTTCGTTTTTGACTCTCACATACATCTGACGAGATATCAACCATTCTTTAATCCAGGCATGGAGTTTACCATGGACTCAGTAGGTGAGTAGTTTCTACGAAAGTATTTCGTGATTTACACGATCGAAGGCTTTTGAGAAATCGATATAAATTACGTCCACGGATTTGTCGGCATCTAGTAGCTCAGACCAAGATTCTTTTGCTAATAGCAAGTTCGCCAGGCAGGATCGTTTTTTCGTAAATCCGTGCTGTGCCTCGGAGATTAAATTATTAATCTCAAAGTGATTCCGTAAGGCATGAGCTATTATGTACTCCATTACTTTTGATAGCACTGGTAATAACGCTATCGGGCGATAGTTCAAAGGATTATTTCTTTTGCCACCCTTGTAGATGGGACTAATCAAGGCAGTTTTCCAAGTTTCTGGTACAAAGCACTGCTCGAACATCATCGTGATGTAGCCGTGACGGACAGTTTTCGCATCCCCAAATCTACGAATTATATGGGCATCTGTCCTAAGCCCCTTAAAATAACGTTCTTGCGTATTCATATGTTGAACACGATCAAAACTCGTTGGAAAAATGGCCGTAGACTTATACCATGAGTAATTAGACTAAGCGCATCGAAACTTCATATTGGACAGATCGATGCACCACAAAGTCCAATAGAAACACTACCAAGTCAATCAGTATTTGACGCGTCAGGAACAAATTCAGCCGATATCATAGATCACTATATTCCAACAGTACAACCTCAAAACGATCAGACATCCTTCAGATGCCGACTCTGGAGGAATCGGCCTAACAGATATTATGCACTCCGCTATCCTCCTTTCTCACACCCCATCCCTGTTGAGAAAAACAATGCAAGAAATGCATATACACCAACACACAATGTCTCGGAAACAAAATGCTCTAGTAAAAAACTTCACTTCAAACTCACACTGCCTTTAAAAAGGCAACACGTGTCCTAAATCTAATCAAGCGATAATTTGGGACATTTTCGACCAAGATATTCCAAGGAACACGAATACATACTTGAGACCAGTCATGGAATACGGTGTGCAGTCACGGTCTCTGTGGCTCAAAAAGGATGATGAACTTATGCCGTGAATCTATCACCGCTCAACAAAGCTAGTTCTCAGCATCCGAAATAAAAATTATAAAGAAAGGATAGCTCAACTGAATCTGTTTGACTTTCCCTATCGGCGAATCAGAAGAGACCTTATGTTACTTTAAAAATATTCCATACCCCGAACATTCCCTTACAGGATTTTTTCACTCGAGGAGATACGAGAAATTATCGGACCCATGAATGTGCTGGTGGTACCCCATTCCCGCCTGAACTGTAGAAGGTATTTTTATTCTGTCCGTGTCTGTTTTACTTGGAAAAGTTGAACTTCTATCGTCGGTCACTCCACTAACTTGCATGGATTTAAAACGAAATTAGACGAATTTTTATTGAATTATTCGTTTCCCTAAACACTTATTTACTGTTTATTCTAATTCCTTAACTTGTTTATACACTTACATTTCAAATTTTACCATCCTATGTTTGTTGTTAAGCTTGTTGCTTTTTAGAACATTAATACCTTGAATTACCTTGAATTACCTTGAATCTTTGTATTTTCAGTCAACGTGCGGTTACCCCAAACACGAGAGTACAATCGGTACAAAATGACAGCTGCTCTGCCAATCCGCTTATCAATCTCCGTGTCCAGCGAAAGGTTTTACGCAATTGTTGAACCAATTCAATTCAATTCAATTTTAATGGTCTAAAAAGCATATAGCTTGACAAAAACCACAGAATAATATGGGAATTACGAATAACATGGGTAGAAAAACGGGATTTGTTTGCTTAATGAGCAGTTCAGGAATCAAGTAAAAATCCATTGGACAGAAACCGGTTTCAAAGTTCAAAGCTTTTATGGTGTAAAATATATGGGTTCAAAGTTTGGATTGGTCAACATGAAATTGTCCAAATTCGATTTGAATATATCCAAGGTGGGTGAATGTGCAACATTACAAGGTAGGAAGTTCCAGGTAAAGCATAGACGTACGGAATAAAATTACCTTCGACAGTTTAGTCTCGAGTCGGGAATATGTACTGTATAGTCGTGACTCCGGCTGGTTCTGGGTGGTAGTCGCGTGAATAGTTGATTTAGGGGATGGTTGGGGGTAAGCAGTATATTGAACATAAGTATCAAATCACCTCTAAGACGGCGGTAGCGAAAGTCGAATAGATTGAGACTTGCAATGCGATCTTCGTATTGTTTGTGCTTTAAACCAAGATATGTGAAATGTTGTACTGGTTCAAGCTGACAGTTTTCAATAGTGATGAGTGGAGGCGATACAATCCCTTGACCAAGGAATTTCGTCTTGTTCATGCTGATTGTTAGTCCAGCAACGGAGTCGCCAGTAAGACAAAGTGTACACAAGTTGTGGTTTTGATATGAATAAATTCTCATCAGACATATACTGACGCACCGGCAGGAAATATTTGAGAGAATATCAAGTGATGTAGACGGTAAAGACGGTTTTGACTCTATCTCGTTTTTACATACACTGTCCTCATATGTTGGCTAAGCCTTCCTCATTAGCTAATTACGATGTCTGTTCCCAAACATTTTGTGTCAATTGCTTCAAGATTATTAATTTCTTCACCAATCTAGCATTGTTTAAAATATTAAATGCCTAGTGGATTCCAATTGCATATGATATTATTAGGTCGAAAGCTGTCATGTTACATAGACTGAATTCATTGACGTTTCTTCACTATGTAGATATTTTTAAGTATATATCTGTTGTTAGTAATATTTACGTGCAGAAAATGTCGTTAATTCATGGATTTAATCACTTACACACCACTACCGGTTTCTGGCTGGTTTCTATTATCAGGTGGAGACAATAAGATCAGGTTCAGCCAGCCTTGAAACAGTGGTATGGTGGTAAAAAGGTATACTTGCATGCCACGATGTTCAATTACAGAATTTTCAAGTGATTCTTGGTCAAGCACTCAAGGCGCTTATTAACGACCAATATATTTTGATGTTCAAATCCTCATCTCTTACACACCACTACCAGTTTCTTTCTTTTATCGTCATCAGGTGGAGACATTAAAATCAGGTTCAGCGAGCCTTGAAACAGTTGTATGATGGTAAACAAAAGGTATACTT
This sequence comes from Atriophallophorus winterbourni, assembly GCA_013407085.1. Classification (NCBI taxonomy): domain Eukaryota; kingdom Metazoa; phylum Platyhelminthes; class Trematoda; order Plagiorchiida; family Microphallidae; genus Atriophallophorus; species Atriophallophorus winterbourni. Next base: position 49,482 of record JACCGJ010000757.1, read on the forward strand.
GCACGCCACTGTTAAACAAGATTCTCGCAAAGAACCACGATGTAATGGTAAATTTGTTGTGCTATAGCACGAGCGTGCTTATTGCCCAAATGTTTCTTACACCAGGTTGGTTCAATGGGTTACCATGTGACGGTGTAGCATGCCTTTGTACTTCGGAGAAAATTAAATTATTGGTGTGACTTACCCTCTGATGCTCAGAAAAAAGACGTTAGAGATAATGCGTTTCACGGATAATCTGGGCGGAATTCGGGTATACATAACGGATGATTTCAACTTTTCACAGTTTAACAGCGAAATATATGACCCAAACAATCTCATTTGGATAAATTCTGCGAAACGATTAGATACATTTCCTCTTTCACTCAGCCGAAAACCCTACAATGAGCGAATCAAAACGCTAAATTTGTTTGATTATCCACGTCGTCGTCTTCGAGGAGATTTGATTCTGGTTTACAATATTTTGAATACCGAAAATCACCCTCTACAATGCTTATTGAATCTACGGAGCTCGCATAATACAAGAGCTCATACATTTACTCTAACTCTCCCTCACTCGAGACTCAATTGCAGACGACATTTTTTTGCTGTGCGAGTTTGTTTTACTTGGAACAATCTGCCAGATAATGTTGTAAACTCACCAAATCAGCAAACTTTCAAGAGAAGCCGTGATGCCTTTTTGACCCTAAACCCATGCATCGAAGAAAACTATACATCTTAACACCATGCATCTACATTTGTTATCCCATCAATCGAAGACAATTTCTGTCCTTTGGATTTTTAATTGATTCTTGAACTGCTCAGTAAGCAACCAAATCCCATTTTCTTTGTTATTTCATTCGTTGTTGCCATATTATTCTGTGGTTTTTTGTAAAGCTATATGCTTTTAGACCATTAAAATTGAATTGAATTGAACCACGTAATTCGCTTCACTGATTAACGGGGCTAGGAGTAATTCATAAAGCTTGATTTGGTTGTAACATCCGATGTAACAGTAGTAGAGTTAACACGGTAGCTCCCTGAAGTTAAGTGACCAAATATGACGTTGTTCGAATTTGAGAGTAGCACCAGTTGTTAATCCAATGATACAAAGCTTATGGAATGACCGGAAAGTTGCTGTATTGGATAAGGGACTATATTACAGATTGGCACGTCCAAGATCGCGTTGGTAGCACCTTCTCTAGAACGATAGACATCACACGTGGAGTTACGCAATTCTCGGTGCTTGGTCCTCTTCTATTATTGGTGTATATGAACGATAAAGTAGAGGATAATCAATGTAACTTGATACTGTTTGCCGATGATATTAAAATATGGAAAGGTGTCGGGTCCGTTGATGACTGTATGGCATTACAACTGGATCTGTGCACATTATTTCGTTGGTCCCATAAAAATGAGTTAACATTTAACCCCGCGAAATGTAAAATGCCGCGGCTTGGAAAATTTCTGCGCTACACGTATCAGAATGGCACGCAAGATCTGGTCTGGACCACCGCAGAAAAAGATCTCGGTATCTGGGCGTCGTTTAACCTTAAGCCTTGGACATCATTGGACAATGTACAATTAGCATACCATATCTTGACTCTTTTATAAAGGATATTCAGGATTTTCACGCCGAAAACCTTACTTCGGTTAATTAATACTTATTTACGTCCTGTTATGAAATATTCCATCCAAGCCTGGCTGAGGAAGGATATCGAGCTACTTGACACGATTTGTCATTGTGCGACAAATTTTGTCTTCCGTTGCAGAAATTTGCCTTTCAAAGTGCAGATGTTAAAACTATGTCTGCACGATTTTACCCAACGACGGATAAGGAGTGACCTCATGTTGGCATTCAAACTCTTGCAAACTGAAAACCATCACCTTTTGTCACATGTGTGAGGCATGGAGAGCGTCTTGTGCATTGTGACATTATCTCACTTTGTTCCTAGATAATAACGTCTGATAGCCATTATGATATGACCGGCGATGGTTAAAGATATAGGGTAGGATACCAGAGCATGTACGTTGTCAGCCTTTGAGAAATCCGGCGCGGATTTCGGGGGGCGGTGTAAGATGAACATTGAATTTATTTTATTGACAACTAACTGTTTGAATCTCTTGGTATTTTTGTACATTTTTACCATTTTTGTTTTACCGAACTACTTGAATTTATTCGTTCTTGAGATTATATTTCTGTATCTTTATTTGGCCGTTTGCGCGCTATTTGAAGTTGCAATCATTCGTGGTCATTGTTGCTGTTGAATAGTCTTGTTTTTGGATTCAGTACGAAGCGGAATAATTGAGGTTTGCTATTTTTATTGTATAATTATTTTGCTTCAATAGTACCGTACTCATCTCACGTATTGTCTTGTCAATATTTTGGTGGGCTTGGACGCGTCACTCAACCGTTGGATAGACACATTGGTGTTTATATCGTGACTGAAATCTTTGACGTTGAACTCGATTTTCCCTGGACCGAATTGTTGGTTACACGGCTGTATATAAAAAATACCTCTGCAACCGAAATATGATAGTTTGTATTTATGGTCTACTGTCGAATCAGTCATAATACAAAATATGGATGATAATTAACGGTGTCAAAAAAATAGGATGCGATTGTATGCCCTTGTTGGATAAGTTTGGTTCCTCGAATCGGTTTAATCACTCGCCCAAACACACTAGATCGGGTTTAAACCCATTATCATGAACAAAATGCTTATTTACATGCAATAGCATCAAAAATGTCCCTGATTATTGCAAACGGCGCGATTTTGTGTATAGTGTTCCGAACGGCTCAGCAGATCAAGCAATCTTAGGTCAGCTAGCAGTTCGAATTACTGATGGTTTTGTAGATCAGATTAACTGTAACTTGATAGAGCAACAATGTATATTGACCAGGTCGATATCGTTTTACCTTCAAAGTGAGTACATCTGCATGAGGTATTTAACTACCGGTCTAATACAAATAAGTTTTATGCACCGGAAATTACGATCATTGAATCTCGTGAATATTCGCTTTGAGATGGTCTTTGATGAAACCAGCTATTGAATTTGACAGATTCTCCATGGCACATAAAATCCAAATCCGAAGTCTCTCTTTCCACTTCTGCACGAAAGTTGGCATCGTCTGAGTTTGTGATCACAAAACAACCTGTTCAAAAATTTATCGTAGTGCACTTGTGAAACGAACCCGATTGTGGTGTGTTTAAGTCATCAACGGAATAAAATGTCGTCCATATTTTAAGCTTACCGGCAATTAAGGTGGCTTTTTGGTGGTTGGTCCTTAGGTATTCATTAAAGTGTATCAAATATAGCAGTGGCTTTCAACAACTTTAATACCTCTAATCTAATGAATTATGAATAAAGTTTCAAGTGATGGAAGAATTCATTATAACCGATTAAGAATAACGTCATCCTTAATACAGGACTCAAACGTGGAGCTATCACGTACCTTCACCTCAACCGCTGTGAGATTTTGTGTTTAAAATACCCGAAATTAATATGAGTTGCACGACTGAACTTTGAGGCACATCCAGTAGTTGTCGAGATTAGCTGGGTTGAGAACCCTAAACTCTCACCGAATTCAGAGAGGCAAGTATTATTGCTCCAATTATATTTACATACAACATCTTTTTGCGTAAATCGCCTTGGAATTTCATGTTGTTCCTTTCTTATGGTATACGAGTCAAGCATTTCGTTGTAAATCGAACAGTAAGAGCGAGTGAAGAAACAGGTATTTGAATCGCTTGGTGTGTTCAGACTTAACTAAACTAAAATTCAATGAATCCATAACGCCTTTCAGAATTTTGTACCCATAAATACTTGAACAATGAAATACCAAATTACATAACAGTTCATATCGTGTGCTCTCATAAAGGTTACGCATAAGATGTTTTCACATTTTGAGTAGAATAGTTTATGTTTTGTTGTGACCAAAGAGATAATGTTGGTGAAATCAACGTGAGCTCTATCACAATGTTGTGACCGGGTGTATGCAGTGGACACAAACGTGATAAACAATTTCGTAGAGAAATCTAAAGATTTACGTAATTAATCGCGGTACAAGTCGGTTATTTCAATACGTCAGAAAAAGACATCTAGAATATACAGTTACATGTAAACACAATTATCATGTATCATTATATGACTAATAAAAGTCAGCTATCAAATTCCCGACAATTGGCAGGTGATGTCCAAAAAGGATTGGTACTCGGTTTACTTATTTTTCTGAGATATGTAAACTATTTACCAGTTGTAGTCTTTGCATAAGGGCTGTTGAATCGCCTGACACTAATATAATTTGCAAGGTGATTTCGACATACATTCGTTCCCTTATCGAATGTACCACGAAGACATTGGATCTCTGTTTAAAAAGTATACTCAGCTATTGATACAAGAATCATCCATGAATGACGTATCGATCTTTATGTGCGTCACCCGTGGATTTTCTACAATTCGTTCGCTTATTTGAATCAGTTTTGTGGTTCTGCTGTTAGATCAACCAATCAGTGTTTACCACTTGGAGAAATACTCAATGTGAAATCAAGTTCACGCCAATATTCTCAACGGGAAGCTGGTGAATTCGCGGCTAAATCGGGTGATGACTACAACTCGTCACGTTCCGTCAACATCACACAATACCGCACAAACCAACCCCAGCCGCATCGATTGTTGTGCTCTGATTTGTACTTTTGGTTGGCTCCGCTAACATGAAACAATCTGATGTTCATGAAACGTGCGTCGTCTGCATGAAAGTGGTCAGTGGTAAGGTCAAACATGACACGTATCGCAACTGTTCCCACACATTGCACACAAAATGTGACAAATCATTGACCCCGGAGGCTTTATCGATCCTGAATGATGAAAACATGCCTGGTGTATGCTACGAGTGTACAAATTGTCGAACTAAACCAAACGCAGATTTAGCTGCTCGACGAAGTGTCCAATAAAGTAGCCTGGATTGTCGGATGCTGAGCTTAGAGATCCTCATACAAACGTTGAAAGCATCGGTAGAGATTCTGATCACCGCTCAGAATTATCAGTTTGCCTGTATAGGTCTCGATAAATCGGAAACCACTGACGGTAATACCAGTCAGATAAACGATGAATCTTCGCAGATCATTCAACACGAAGGTTCAACTGTTTTAAATGTGCCGGAGGGTATTGAAGAGCGTTCTTTTCATCAAGACGCCACCTTTACAAATGCGAATGTTAAAGGCCTGTCTGCCCAAAACATCCATGATCCACAAAAAGTTCCGGAGCCAACACCAATTTCTCAACTGAAGGTTCAGCGAAAACTCTCATGTGGAATGGCTGTCAGCATGAATACTCATTGTCCATCACAATGCAGTAGCTGTCCGTGTATCTATCTCTGTATTCTAATTCCCATGAATGATTCATATGTTTGCTGACGTGAAGTGAATACGCTCTGAGCTTGACTTTTCTACACCTCAGGTTCAAAAACAAAAGAAACGGTGTAAAATACTCTCAAAGTGGACACAATAGGTATTGGATCTAAGTCAGTTTAAACTTCCAGCAACCAGCGAAAGCGACAGACATACCGTGTACATTCGCTCCATGGACTGAGCGTGATTTGCACCAACGTAAAGGAAACGAGTGCCACCTTAATAGGGGACAGGCTAAAGAGCGATAAAGAAAAATGGAGACGCTTGTGCGGCAGCATGGTCTTGGAGCCAGTTGAACCACTATCATTAATACGACTGAAACGTAAACATACTTCCTCAAATGTGGACCAGCCAAGACTGATTAAAATCACGGTCAACTCTGAAGCGTATCAAGAAAACATCTTACTATCCGCTTGTCAGAGACCACTGCAAGGATCTTCGCTGATGTACCCTGGTGGGAAAGGGCCCGGAACTCCCAGCAACAAGACCCAACGAAGCAGAAGGATGATCGTAGTTTAATACTTTTGGGAGTCCCAGAAACTGATGAAGCATCTGATTAAGCAGTGCAGCGAAAACACAATCAGCTACCACGGAGATTCCTCAGTGATATACTTGGCTTGCATGATGTAGCTGTGACAGACACGTTCCGCATCCCCAAATCTACGAATTATAAGGGTATCGGTCCTAAGCCCCTTAAAATAACGTTCTTGCGTAAATTTATGTTGAACACGGTCAAAACTCATTGGTAAAATGGCCGCAGACTGAAGCCACGAGAAATTAGAATAAACAGGTCGAAAATTCATATTGGAAATACGGATGCACCACAAAGTCAAATAGAAACACTACCAAGTCAATCAGTAGTTGACGTGTCAGAAACTTATTCAGCCTTTAAAAAACTACGCGTGTCCTAAATCTATTGAAACGGGTATTTTGGAAATATTCGCCCAAGATATTCCCAAGGATCATGAATACATATTTGAGACCAGTCATGGAATACGGTGTGCAGTCATGGTCTCCGTGGCCCAAGAAGGATTTAGAACTTATGTGGCGCATCTATCACCGGTCAACAAAACTAGTTCACAGCACCCGAAACAAGACTTATAAAGAAAGGAACGCGCAAATGCATCTGTTCGACATTCCCTATCGACGAATAAGATGAGACCTTATACTACTTTACAAAGCCAAACCATCCCTTACCCCTATTCACGCGAAGGGATACGAGGAATTATCGGACTCATGAATATATGCCGGTGGTTTCTTATTGCCGTCTAAACTGCAGAACATATTTTTATTCTGTCCGTGTCTGTTTTATTTGGACAGTTTAACTTCTGCAATTGCTCATCCCACTAGCTTGCTTGAATTTAAAATAAAATTAGACGTTTTTATTGAATTATCCGTTTCCCGACTACTTATGCACTGTTTGATCTAATTGCATATCTTGTTTCATACACTTACATTTTAATTTTTCGCTTTTTAGAAAATTAAAAACCTTGAATTACTTTGTTTTTGAGGTCTTTCGCCGAAGCAGGAAAATGTTAGGGTCGGCAGCTCACTATCGCACCAAAAGATTCAACGTGTACGAAGGTTGTGTAGTATTCAATGGTGTCGCGTACAAGTAAATGACGTTGTTTGTGAATGGGCCGTTTCCTGCATGGTGAACACAGCGTGAAGTACAGCGAAAATGAAACCGTTAATAAGCTCATCGATTTTACCTCAGACAGATCATTTCCATAAAAATCTCTCTAACACTGGTGCATAGACAATCATTATCGGCACTAGTGGAGACGTGAATTTATCTTGTGATTGCACTTTATAACCAAGCGTTTGATGTACTCTGTTATGCAATTTGGTATTTCTATGAACAATTGTGTTTTTCAGTCGGTCGATGGTACACTGAGGTCACAAATTCCATATTTTCAAAATACGTGCTAGAAAAGCATCATCTAAAGCAACTAAACTATGTGGTGAGCATTTATATTAATGAGTGTGTGATTTATTTCTGGGCGATTCTTTGTCAATTTTAAAGTTGTGTAACGGTGAAATAGGTGAACTGTATTTGCTATGTTCAATTCTGATTAAGGCGTCAACTTTTAGCTAGGATGATTGAAAGTACTGTTTTAAACTGTACCCAGGTGATGGACCGTCATATAGTTCGTCCTATTTTCTCAGTATTGATATCAAGTCTTTCACAAATATCTTCCAAACGTCATCAATCTGATTTTAGCTCTTCAAATTAAAAGGGCATCTTTAAGTAATTAATCATAATTTGTTTAGGGCATTTCGTGTTGTCAACAAAGATTTGTATGCAATCGGCTAGAGCGTTTTGGTGCGATTTTCGCCTCTCACAAAGAAGCATCGTCAGCCCAGTAGTGAAGCTCAAAACAGAGAACATAATGAGATGGCAATCGATTGGAATATGTTTGGGACCGATGGTGTATTCATAATACAAAGAAATTTGAGTGCCATCGGTTAGAGTAGTTTTTGGGTAACGTTTCACTTCTGACACAGAAGCTTCGTCAGACCAAGGGTTCAAGCCAACATTATGGTGGCGCTATGTTGATGACACATTTGGTATCATCAAGCGAGATCAGTTAGAGGCCTTCTTTAAATATTTAAATGAAATAGACCCATGTATTGCTGTCACAAATTAAGTGGAATCCTGCACAGGCACTCTTCCATTTTTGGACTGTTTAGTACAAAATGTAGACCGGAAAATAAAAGCTTCTGTCTATCGGAAACCTATCGACATAGATGCTGTACACTACACTTACGCTCATACAAGACAGGTCTTCAGTTCCATAGCTTGTTCCATTTTCCATAAGATAGAACACCTGAGCAGCGACGAAAGGGAGCGAAGACAGGCTCACCGTGAAGCGAGCCAAAGCGTCATAGACCACGATTATCCAAAACGTTTTGTAAAACGCCAATTGATGAGGGTAAAATACCCATCCCAGTTTGTATACCGTATGTAAAATGCACATCTGAAGCGATACGTAGAATTTTGAACCAGGCGGCCATACGCGTAACTTATAAGAAAGGGAAAATTATCCGTTCGGTTAGATGCACCTCAAGGATATGACACCTTTATCTAGCGTTGCGAACCACATCTACAGAATCAACTGTAACAACTGTTCGGGTGTCTACATAGGGCAGACTTCCAGGGTAATTCACACCCGAATCGAAGAACACCGAAAGCGTGTCCGGAGACAGCCCCAGGATGCGGGGGAATATCAATCCCTTATTCGTGGTTCCGCCTTGGCGGATCACGTTCTAGATACGGGCCACAGCGTCGATCTAGACAATGTGGCAATATTGAGACGCGGTATTAAACCGTATAGCGAAGGCAATGTTTGGAGGCGGTCGAAATTGCCAAGGCAGGTCGACTGGCGGTCAATAAGGTGGATAGGGCAGAAATCTCCACAATCTGGCGATCGGCACTGATGCGAAAGCAATTATTTTTTATTCACCTTATAGCTGCTAGTTAATTAGATTTTTGTTTTCCTTCAAACAGCTTAAGCTTAGCCCCGTTAGTTATGTACTTTAACACATGTGGGTCGGTGTGAAAACTTTCCTTGACCGTATTCACTTGTATTAGATTGACGTGGATACACACTGTGAGGAAAATTGACCACTGATCCTGGTCATTCCCACGTGACGTGACACAGCGTAGGCGTATTATATGCTGTTTAACGGTAAGGTTAAATAAGTAGTGATGGTTGACTACTACTTAATCATGTTCCCTGTCCTGACTATCACCCTTGGTCTGACTAAGCTTCTTTGTCAGCAGTGCAACGTTACCCAAAAACTACTCTAACCGATTGCACTCAAATTTCGTTGCATAATAAGATGGCATTCTTGCCCGGTTTTTGTGCTTGACTTTGTTTTAAAACACACTTCTGTATACCTGAATTGGTGGTGACAATTCCCGTAGAAAAGACGAGGTTCACTGAGCCCAAGCCTGCTGTCTTTATCTGATGATGGTAAAGAGCCGAAACCGGTATCTAGTCGTACCTGCAACAAGACCAGAATTAGTTGTGCATGTTTGTCTAACACGGTGTGTGGCATACTAATCCAATTAAAGTAAACTTGTAGAAGATACGTTGATGAGTAATGGTGCTTTGCTAAAGTGTTTGCGGTTAAAATAATTTACCCGAGTAACGCTGTTCGGTTAAAAACAAAACATATATATTTTGATTTAGTTCTATCACACATAGAAAAGGGATTTCGTGGTGCTTGAACTCACTGGTAAAAGGAGTACGATGAGCATCTTCATGCCTCTAAATAGTGGAGATATATTGAAGGAAGTTTTAACTTTGAAGCCAATATTGAATAAGGTGGGTACAACCATCTTGTTAAAACAAACAAAAATACTCATGTGGATGCGGTTTGATCTATGGGCTTGAACAATTAATCCATAGGGATCGTGATTATAGTGTTTGAACCCAATAAGTGCAAACAGCAATGTTGTGTAAATGACGGAAATGAGTGCAAATGCGTTTTTAAAACCCGCTTTTAACCCAATGTACATGTTTGCTTACATTTGATTGAAAATATTGGTGTAACCAGCATAACTCAAAAGTGTCTTCAAATTCGAAACGTTGTCTAAGTTATCTTCGTTGAAAAATGAAGCAAATATCAAACATACAATGAATCTTCGCTAATTGAGCTCAGCATCAGACCTGAGTTTGATTGTGGATATCGCCGCACCGATTCCATTCAGGACCGCAATCATTTCTTTCTACAGCTCCTGTAAATTGCGATACGATATATTATTTAAAGTCTGGTCTTAAATAGTTGGAATCGACGCAATGGGCTGCATCTTATAAGTATTTACTCGAGAGTAAATCACAAATATGATGCAGCGACACAAGGATTCAAGGATTTATGGTTAAAAAAAGTTAATACTTTACAACACCACAGGATTACGGTATGAATAAAAACATGAAAAATACAATAGTATAAAAGCAATAGGAAATATCAAATGTAGGGCTCACGAATGATGTTCGTTTGCAAGTGCAATTCAAATTTCGCTTCAAAAATCGCCAGACAAGAATAGTCCACCGCACGTTGGGGTAGGGAATTCCAAAGAAATATAGCACGTACGGCGTAAAAATGGCGCCGGCAATCAACATGGGGACTTCGAACGTAAAGGGATAAGGTATGTTCGCCTGTCACTTTCCCGTCCACAAATCAAGTAAGTGTTTAGTGGATGTCCTTCCGTAGACACAATTATCTAGTCAGAATAATATCGCGTCGTATCCTCCTTTGGGTAAAGTCGCATAGACCCAGATGTTGCATCTTTCGGTAACGGAACATTGCAAAGACCCATCACTAACTTTTTGCTCTATGATAGATTTTATCGAAGAGAGCAATATCCTTTCGCAGCCAAGGAGCCCACACCTCTACCGCATACTCCATCGTAGGGCGAAGGTAGACATTCATTATCCTCGGTAACGTTACCAGAGAGAATCTTCCAAATATTCTTCGAAAGATACCTAACAATCTGTTTGCTCGTCGATATATGTTCTGACAGTGCGCTGTGCTCTTCAGGTTCCCGCTAATCCACACTCCAATATCTTTTTCTAACGAGCTCCATGCTAGGTTTTCAGTTCCCAATCGGTATTTCCAACTAACATTCTTGAAACAAGAAACACGATTTCATGGAAGGCATACTGGTTCATCATAGCTGATGTTTATAATTCATCTATCAAAAGAAAAGCTCCCGAGAGAAAACCTATTTCAATGTAAACAAAAATAGAAGCGTATGTTTTAAGAAAGCACTGGCACCAGAACAGCTGATTTGCAGGACAGAACGCTTGTTATTAGCATGTGTTCTACCAGCTTCGAGCGGTTAATAAAATAAGTTTTAAGCAGTGAACTTTAAATATAGTCTTTATGTGCTGTGTTTATAATTAAAGGGAAATGCACATATCCAAATCAACAGGAGTGTATGCCGTGATTTTTTAAAGTATGATTGCTAGTTATCAGTAGTGACGAAAATAACAAAGCATTCGACACGATTCTCGAGAACTAACATCGTTAATCAGATTCAATCGTTATTATCGCATGCTACATCCAGTGTGAAGACCTGTCACGGAGAGCTGATCGGTTGCTACATAGTTCGCAACAAACGGGGTATATAGCGCTATAACGTTTGATCGTCGATACTATTCTGTCATTACTTTCAGAATTTTATTTCGGCTTGAATCAAGAATAGATGATTGGTAGAGTTAAGCCCGAGACTCTTTTAGCGATTGTGTTTGATTAGCTACCTGCAGCTCGTATGCGTCCCTTGAATCAAAGTAAAAAATTATGCTATTGACGATTATCCGATACTTATTCAATGCTTATACGACAGAAGAACGAAAATTAATTAAATGACCTTCCTTGTAATAGTTCAGCGTACTTAGTATCCAATAACGGGAAAATATTGTAATAACAAGGGTATGTTGTTTGTAATGGGGGATGGTGTATTCTTCTTGCCATTATTTCATTACTATCGTTAAAAAGCCACTCGCGCGGTTACACTTTGAATAATCATATGGGTTGAACGAGGAAATTGAACAAAATAATCAGTTCAGACATACCGTATTTTTGGCGTTCACACACATCCAGACGGGGACAACATACCTAGGTATTGTAGGATGGTGCAAAAATTCAAAAACAGCGTCAATTAATCAGTAAATTCATGATGAATACCCTCCCGGTTTTTCACCCCTAACGCGCCATTGAGGCTCAAAGGGCTGGTGCTTATACCCGGTTGCTTCAACACGAAGCGGCAGTCGAAATGATTTCAACCACTGCGTGGGGTTGTAGGATGTGTCGGTAACTTTTCAAATATCGTCGGTACACGTTTTACACCGTAGATCCGGGTCAATCACATTTCATCAAATGTGAAAAGGGACAGGATTCGAAGCTGGACCGTGCGATTGAAACTCGAACGTCATATCCACCGTGAAACCTCGAATTATGCAAAGTGCATTCCCGTAAACCGTTTTCGATCGTCGTAGTCCAGCACCTACCCAGTGTTTCTCTCATATGGCTAATGACTAATGTCAGAAGCCAACGGACAATCACTACTGTCAGTATCAACATTTCCCGACCGTACAGCCCCACAAACTTAATCCAAACGTTGAACACAACTAAATTAGACGCATGTCGCTGGAATATCAAACGAAATAACGTGTTTGAGCAGCCTTGGGAGGCAGCCTATGAGATCAAGCATTTTAAAAAGACCCTCCTTGCTGACATAGTCGAATGCCTTTGTTAAATCAATAAAAACAGCGTATAATGGCATACGCTGTTCCCGACACTTTTCTTAAAGTTGTCTCAGGGAGAAGATCATGTCAACGTTTGATCTTCCCCTGCGAAAGCCCCTTTAGATTCAGAGGAATTTCTATCAGCTAAAAATTTAGCGGGATCTTAACTTTAGCAAACAATTGCCTAAACATTCGAGTGAGATTCCTCTGTATTGTTGCGGTCGCGCCTCTGTCCCCTATATCGAAATAGCGTAATATCTTTGTGTCTCGCATCTCTTGTGGGCCACCCTTTCCTGTCAGCACTGAAAAAGCAAATGGTGAAGAGGTTGTAATAAGGCTGCTGTACAGCATTTGATGAGCTCAGGTGGAATTTCGTCGTCACCAGGGGCCTTCCCATTCGCTAAGAGGTCGATTGCCCTATTGAGCTCATCAAGGGTAGCTGGAGTATCTAGATATTCAATGGCCAGCAACCGCTCGACATTTTCAAGTGCATGCGGTAGAACCGTACTGTCCCTGGAGTAAAGAGAGGAGAAGTGCTCTACCCATCTTTCCATCTTTGGAGTTTTGTTGACAAACGGGTTACCAGATACAGACGTTTTAAGTTTGTTTGGGCCAATGGCTCTCTTGATCCCATCATACATACCGTGAAAATTTCCAGTACCCGCAGCTATTTGGGTATTAAGGCTAATTTCTGTTCAATTGTCATTTGCACATCGTCTAGCAGTCTGTTGGACCTTATTTCTAGCTGCTCTTAAAAGTCGTAAGTTTTCATCTGTTTGCATAGCTTTGAACCTTAAGAATGCTGACTGTTTCTCATTCAACACACCAGTCATCTCAGAAGCTTTTGCTTCCAACCAGTCGCTCGTTCGAGCTTTCTTCGGACCGAAAGTGGAAAGTGCGACTCGGCATATTCAGCTTTTTATCGATTCCCAGTTTTTTGAAGCAGATTCGAGTGGGTTTGTCTTGTCGAACTCGGGTGTGAAGGCTTTTGCGAATAGCGCAGTTAGATTAGGTTCGCACATGCGAGTGACGTCTATCCTCGGCCTAGCAGACAATTTGGTTCGGTGAAATCTCGTGTCGGGAAGTTTCAGTTTTGCAAAGACCAGTGAATGATCAGTGTCACAGTCTGCGCTTTAATATGATCTGGTAAGAAGTACGCTTCCTACATTAGTGCGCTTAACAAGAACGAGATAATGCTGATGTAAATGCTCAGAGCGAGGATGTTTCCAAGAGACCTTATGCTGTTGTTTTGTTTGAAAGAAAGTGTTACTGACACAAAGACTGAACTGTGTGCACATTTCTAAAAGGCGATGTCCATTTTCATTGGTTTTACCTACACCGAACCTCCCGAGACAGTTTTGGCAACACTCGTAATCTGCACCAACTCTGGCATTGAAATCACCAAATACCACTACACAGTTTTTCTTTGGCACGTTTATGAGGACAGTTGCGAGGTTATGATAAAAGCGTCTTTTTTCAGCAGGAGTCACAGAGAGCGTCAGTGCATAAACGTTGACCAACATAATAGTACCAGTAATGCACCTCAAATTTAAAGTCCAAATTCGTTCGCTCCCACTGATGCTTTCAATATGTCGTTTCGCACGGCAAACCCAACTCCGTGAAGTCGAGGCTCATCGGAACCTCTTCCTTTCCAAAAAATGTGCAATCACTTTCTGTTAGTTTACCAGTGTCTGGTAATCGCGTCTCTCGTAGGGCAGCCACGTCAACATTCATCCTCTTCAGCTCATTGTTAATCACGGCTAACTTTCTTATGCGATTCGAGACTCGTGGAATATTCGAGTTCCAGAACTGACATTTGTTGTTTTATTTCGAATCGCTGGTGCGGATAAAAACAGTCCATGCACCCAATGAGGATAGCATACCGTGGCGAGACGGCACCTTATTGACTGAGTGCTGCCCAGCTTGAGGCGGCCGGTAGCCGTCCAATGAGACCTGAAGGTCCCTTCCACCGTCGAAAGAAGCCCCAGGCGCTGAGCTCTGCGCCAGTCGAGCCATAGCTTTCAACCGATATCTGCTGCTTCCCGTGTTATTTTCCGTAGAAGCGGAATGGGGTGTCCTCTAATTTGGTGCGTTGTGATGTACGCCAGAGCAGTTCAATATGGTTAACCAGCTGTTGCCCACGCAGCAAGTGCTCCCTCTCCACGGCACCACTGGAACGAAAAGAACCGCTAGGCTGATACGTTTGGACAACGATGCCGTCGCAGGAGCTGGCAGGACGAAGTTGATTAAACTTCGAACTGCCTAACGGGACTCCGGCTCCGGATTTTTCCTCGAGGTTTATTCCTGAAGCCTTTTCCATGATTGAATGTAGCCACAAGGCAGTGGAGGTTTCAGATAAGGGTTTTCTTTCCCCTAGGTGAACCGCCTCCGCCCTTTCTTCTGTCAGTACAAGCAGTTCCGCCGGGTCACACAGGACCACGCGTGCAGACCAGGAGCTGGATTTGGGTGTCAGAGGCTATATGAGACGCGTGCCATTGGAGCATTTTTGGAATTGGGATCTTATCGCTAAAACCGCCCCGACCACTTGGTATAATATAAAGTTATACTCAGCAAAATTAATTCATCAAGCATTGTGAGTGATTAGCTTGAGTTTGACTACGATGAGAAACCTCGGTTCGTTGCGGAGATGATCACGTGTCCATTGATCCAAACGATTTTGAACACACACGTTTGGACCTTTATGGTTATGGCGAATGCGGAGCCAATTCCTATTTTTGTTGCTGGATGGTGGACTAATTTGAACAAATTCCAAAGAGAAAATTGAGTGCCTACGTGATCCTTTATCTGATATTTTTATGTAGCATGTGTTACGTGATAACGTGCGACAAGTTTTTCATCCATCGAATTACCTTGAAGGCGATTCGCCAGCCAAACGTCCCAGTTCAACCGGTTGGATACCGTTTAGCAGTAAGTCAATTTCACCATAATGCTGACTGCATCGATTTCAAATGGAGTCGAGTTCATGTTAGATTGGGTTAATTATCGTAGACAGATAAATCATAATTTGCGAAAGAGTAAGATTACATTAACTCATCAACTTGATCTTTTCCTTGCAAACTGGCCAACAAAATATGAATCGAATTTTAAAGACAAATAACGTGCACGATTGATAGTTACACCACCCAACGTGAAACCAAATGAACATAGCTACAGCCGCTATGTTCTCGAAGTTTTTTGTTAAATTATACCTTTTGTAAAACCAGGGGCTTGGCACTCTAAAAGCGCATATCATATACAATTGATTCGTTGCAGCAATATCACAGTGAAAGTTCCGAATGAACATGAATAGGCCACGCGTTGGCTGACCCCACTATATTTTAAGCTTACCGGCAATTAAGGTGGCTTTGCGGTGGTTGGTCCTTGGGTAGTCACTGAAGTGTATCAAATATAGCAGTGAGATTACGGATCCACACATCGTGTTACGCGATACACTCTTGTGCTCAGTCCGATTAACTGACGGCGAAGACTGTGTTTTGGTAGTAGTATATCGCTCATTGGCTGCACAGGAAACTTACAATCTGGCCGTACCCTACATAATTTGCATGGTTACTTCCAGATTAACTTGTGGAGTTTTAATTATTGGTGACTTCGATTTACCGAATCTGCAAAGCAGTACCATTTACGAAGAACGCACCTTCGTACGCGCATTCAGTGAGTTGTTAGACGATATTTAACTTTATAACCACATTTAATTGAAATTGAATTCATATTGAATTGAATCTGATACTGCGGAACCGATGTACTTTCGCTCTTGGATCTCGTTCAGATAAGCAATGAACTCGACATTGATAACGTTGCTTACGAAAGTCCACTGAGACTAAATGATCACGTTGCAATCCAGTTTGACTATCTGTTTGAAGCTTTAAGACAAATGACACCCGTAAAGCAGTTAGACGGATCAACATTATGACTTTGAGTGATGCTCTTATAAACACAAGTAACCGCCAACCGGAAACCAGCAACGTACATGAGTTTTCGGTATGGCTAACATCTAATCTCAAGAATTCAATCGAAGTGAGCTCCGAATTTTGTCCTCGGGAACTGAAGAAAAAACCTCGAATTTAAACTAAGAAGCCACACTCGTAGGTGGCTAAAGGTTCGAAAAATTGCTTGGCGACTCCATCGGCAAAACCCATCATCAGAGATCTGGGAAACATTCCGTTTACTACAAACAAAGTAAACAAGTTTGTCATCCAAGATAAGTTGTGCTTACAAGATGTGATATCACGCATGATGGAGCGAAACCCCAAAATACGGTATCGCATGGTTAACGACCAAGCTAAGGTGAATCCTGAAGTTGCGTCCGTGTACACATCAGCTGGACCAACAACAACTGCAGCAGAACCTGCTGATGCTTTATCTACGTTCAATTCATCGGTGTTCAACCCGATAGAACATGCAATAAACAGCCCAAATCCAACACTTTCAAACACGGTTGCCCTAAGTGAAATAAATGTCACTGAGAAACGCGTTCTTCAAAGTCTATTTAATCTTAAAACCGGAAAGTCTCCTGTGGCGGACGGAATTACCCCGAAAATATTGAAGCAATTTGCGTGTTTGCTATACAAACCACTCACTTACTTGTTCGAGCAAACACTGGCAAGTGGAGTGATTCCTACAGATTGGAAACGTGGAATAATTTCTCCTATTTACAAAGGTGGAAATCGCTCCGATGTTTCTAATTACCAACACGTTACTCTCATACCTGTGGTTTCAAAATTACTTGAGCGACTCATTGTTGATGATCTAATGAAACATTTCCAGAATAATCAGTTGCTTTCGAGGAACCAGCATGGATTCAGACGAAATTATTCCCGTTTGTCTAATTTACTGGTAACGCTTGATGATTGGACAAAATCGGTAGACAAAAGAGTAGCAATACACGCGTGCTACTAAGATATATCAAAAGCATTCGATCGTGTTGACCATTCCCTACTACTGCTGAAGCTTGAAAGTCTTGGTATCACTGGAAAGTTGTTGAATTGGCTAAATGACTACCTAACAAATCGCACTAACCAGGTACGTGTTGATGGTGCATTATCCAAATCAATCGCAGCAACTAGCGGAGTTCCCCAACGTTCAATCCTTGGTCTGATCCTCTTTCTGGTTTATGTCAATGAAGTACCGGAAATTGTTCGATGTAACATTTCGTTATTTGCGGACGACATAAAGATTTGGCGCAACATTCGTAATCCAAAAGACTGTCTTCTATTACAAAAGGATCTTGATACGCTTCACAGCTGGTCGTTGAAGAACAAACTGCCGTTTAGCTTCACCAAATGCAGAATCATGAATGTGGGGAATCGAGTGGAGTTCACATATCACATAGGTTCGCATGTCCTTGAAAATTGCAGTGAAGAAAAAGATTTGGGTGTCTGGATATGATCCAGTTTAAAAACATCACTTCAAACTAACAGTGCCTTTAAAAAAGCAACACGTGTTCTAAATCTACTCAAACGTGTATTTGGGAAATTTTCGCCCAAGATATTCCCAAGGATCATGAATACATACTTGAGACCAGTCATGGAATACGGTGTGCCTTCATGGTCTCCGTGGCTTAAGAAGAATTTTGAAATTATGCAGCGAATCTATCCCCGCTCAACAAAACTAGTTCACAGCGCCCGAAACAAGACTTATAAAGAAAGGGTATCTCAACTGAATCTGTTCTACTTTCCCTATTGATGAATTAAACAAGACCATTATCCTACTTTACATAAAATTCCATACCCCAAACCATCCCTTACAATATTTATTCACGCGAAAGGATACGAGAAATTATCGGACACATGAATATGTGCTGGTGAACCCATTCCCGCCTGAATTGTAGGTATTTTTACTCTGTCCCTGTCTGTTTTACTTGGAACAGTTTACCTGCAACCGTTGCTCACTCCACTAGCTTACATGAATGTAATACAAAATTAGACGAAATTTTAATGAATTATTCGTTTCCCGAACACTTACATACTGCTTAATCTAATTCCTCATCTTGTTTATACACTTACATTCCAATTTTGCCCATCATATGGTTGCTGATAAGCTTGTGACTTTTTAGACAATTAATAATCTTGAATTACCTTGAATCATTCTTAAAAGAGAACTCAAACTTGGAGCATCACGTCCCTTCACCCTGACGGCAGTGAGATCCTGTGTTTAAAATACCCGAAATTAATATGAGTTGCGCGACTGAACTTCTAGGCACATCAAGTAGTTGTCGAGATTGGCTTGGTTGAGAACCCTAAGCTCTCACCGAATTCAGAGAGGCAAGTATTATTGCTCCAATTATATTTACATACAACATCTTTTTGCGTAAATCGCCTTGGAATTTCATGTTGTTCCTTTCTTATGGTATACGAGTCAAGCATTTCGTTGTAAATCGAACAGTAAGAGCGAGTGGAGAAACAGGTATTTGAATCGCTTGGTGTGTTCAGACTTAACTAAACTAAAATTCAATGAATCCATAACGCCTTTCAGAATTTTGTACCCATAAATACTTGAACAATGAAATACCAAATTACATAACAGTTCATATCGTGTGCTCTCATAAAGGTTACGCATAAGATGTTTTCACATTTTGAGTAGAATAGTTTATGTTTTGTTGTGACCAAAGAGATAATGTTGGTGAAATCAACGTGAGCTCTATCACAATGTTGTGACCGGGTGTATGCAGTGGACACAAACGTGATAAACGATTTCGTAGAGAAATCTAAAGATTTACGTGATTAATCGCAGTAAAAGTAGGTTATTTCAATAGGTCACAAAATGACATCTAGAATATACAGTTAAATGTAAACACGATTATCCTGAATCATTATAGACTAATAAAAGTCACCTATCAAATTCCCTACAATTCGCAGGCGATGTCTCAAAAGGATCAGTACTCGGTTCACTCTTGTTTCTGATATATATAAACTATTGACCCGTTGTTTTACATCACAGCGCACCAATGGAGAGGACACTCTATTGCGCTTCTGCGGATTATAAAACGGAAATCAGCAGATACCGGTTAAAAGCTGCATCTCGATTGGCTCAACGCCTGGGGCTGCTTCCGACGGTGGGAGAGATTTTAAGGTCTCATTGGACGGCTACCGCCCGCCTCAAGCTGGACAGCCATCAGCCAATATGGTGCAGTCTCGCCACGGTCTGCTATCCTCATTGGGTGCATGGGGATTAGGATTCTACCGACAAGCGAACTGTTATTTTTCGCACCAGCGAAACGAACTACTAAAAAAATGTCATTTCTGAAACTGGGAATCTGGAATGTCCGGTCCATGCTTCCTGGATTTCATAACGACGTCTCGAATATCAGAGGCGTAAGAAAATCAGCTGTGATTAAAAGTGAGCTAAAGAGACTGAATGTCGACGTGGCTGCCCCGCAAGAGACGCGATTACCAGACGCTGGTATACTAGCAGAAAGATATTACACACTTTTTTGGAAAGGAAGTGGTTCCGATGAGCCTCGGCTTCATGGAGTTGGGTTTGCCATTCCAAACAACCTACTAAAAGCAGCAGAACCGAGCAGCAGTGGGAGCGAAAGGATTTGGACTCTAAATCTGAAGTGCATTAATTGCACCATTACGTTGGTCAACGTTTATGCACCGACGCTTTCTGTGACGCCTACTGAAAAGGATGCTTTTCATCATAACCTCGCAACTGTCCTCAAAAACGTGCCACAGAAAAACTGTGTAGTTATATTGGGTGATTTTAATGCTAGAGTTAGTGCAGATTACGAGTCTTGGCAAAACTGTCTCGGGAGGTTCGGTGTAGGTAAAACCAATGAAAATGGACAACGCCTTTCAGAATTGTGTACGCAGATCAGTCTTTGTGTCAGTAACACTTTCTTTCAAACAAAACAACAGCATAAAGGCAAACATTGAAGATCTAATGGTAATTTGTAGTAATCTCATTGAATCAACTTCGCCATCGCTAAAGCAACGCGAAGCAGATGATAGGAAACAATGGAATGAACTTTGTAGAAGCTTAGACATCACTGCCTCACCTGCATCGCTGACGCGATTGTTTATACCCCCGAACTCACTTCGTGCGAACACACTCAGGTTACTGCGTGTAGTGCTCATGTCCGTCCAAGATGTAGAAAATATGTTGCTCGCCTCATCCCTCTTAGTTGTAAACAAATCGACTGTGCGAATATTTCCGGACGTTCCTTGGGAAGAGCGGCAAATTCGTCGTAATAATCCGGAACTAGCAGAAAAGCCTACAAATCTCAGAGCTGTTATAGTTCATGGTGTACCCATTTCGAACGAAGTAGAATCCAGCAAACGTCTGCAACACGATTGCAGTGAATGGAGATTTTTACAAGAGATCCTAGGTTTAAAGGACAATAACGACTAATGTTATGCGCCTTATACCGAAAAAAGAAACGCATCATCCTCCTCCTCTCAAAATATCATTCCACACAGATGAGATGAAGGATAGAATACTCGAGGCATGGTATCAATGTCGAAAATTTGCGCCTCCTGAAATTCGTATTCGGGCTGTATACGACATAAAACGCACGAACGCTATTGTTCCTGAAATGACTTCGCTACCAAGTCAATCAAATGCACCTGAGACAAAAAAGTGGACCAGCCGACCAATTCTGGGTCGGCGAATCCACTACTATGAGTTCTTCATCGTCAACAAAAATCAAATCTCTATCATGCTGTTACACCAATGCTCATAGCTTTCTGAGCAAGTTCACTGAACTTACAAACGAAGAACTCATGTTAGAATCTGTTTCCTATACAGCTCCACTCGGATTGAGTGATCATGTTGTCATGACATTTGATTATACTTATCAATACGAACCAGCAGGAAATACTCAACGAACGTATACAACTGTGAACTATAACTTGCTTCGAGCTCTTACTACTGCAAATCGATGGGATTTCCTTGAACTCAAATCAGCTAAGGAAATCTGGGAAACGTTTTACAACCAACTTCGTATTATCATTGACTTATCATCGAAGGTGAAAATAATATCCAGCAAACAGCGTCCGAAAAAGCCTCTCAGAAGCAGTACTCGGAAATGGATGTGCAAGCGTGACAATGCCTGGTCCAAATACTTGGACGATCCAGTCTGGGATAACTTGGTGCTACTACACGTTATTGCGAAATAAGTGTGTCTGCCTCATTCGAAAAGACAGAAAACATTACCAAATCAGTCTTGTCGAAAAATTCATTATAAATCCAAAGCATTGTATAAACACGTCAACGACCTCCGGAATGTTAAAATGGGAATACCGCCACTGGTCTCTGGTACTGGAATAGTGACGTGATTTAAAGATTGCGCTAACGTTTTCCAACAACAATTCGCATCAGTTATCTCACAAGTGTCGACCCATAGACAGCCCTTAAACTCTGACAGCTGTAGCCTGCCAATTGTTCACGGGGTGGAGTTTCCCCCCAACGTTGTTCAATCAAAATTAATGACGATGAAGAGAACAGGCTCACCCGGTATAGACAATAAACACGCGAACATTTCGCACAATCTATCTTCCGAGTTGGCAATACCGACATCTGACGTATTCACGATGATGTTCCAGCAGAGCTATGTACCAGAAACTCGGAAAACTGCCCTGATTAGTCCCATCTACAAGGGTGGCAAAAGAAATGATCCTTTAAACTATCGCCCGATAGCGTTATTACCAGTGCTATCAAAAGTAATGGAGTCCATAATAGCTGATGCCATACAGAATCACTTTGAGATTAATAATTTAATCTCCGAGGCACAGCATGGATTCAGGAAAAAACGATCCTGTCTGACAAACTTGCTATTAGCAAAAGAATCTTGGTCTGAGCTACTGGATGCCGGCAACTCCGTGGACGTACTTTATATCGATTTCTTAAAAGCCTTCGATCGTGTGAATCACGAAATACTTTCGTCGAAACTACTCACCGACGGAGTACAGGGTAAACTCCATGTATGGATTAAAGAATGGTTGATATCTCGTGAGATGTACGTGAGAGTCAAAAACGAACTATCCGAGTCGATTAAAGTTGCCCGTGGTGTCCCACAAGGATCAGTCCTCGGACCGCTTTTGTTTTAAATATATATAAACGACTTGCCTACTGTATTGCAGTCTTCCGTGCTTATTTTCGCTGATGACGCAAAGATTTGGCGCAAGATAAACTCCACATACGACACGCAGAACCTGCAACGGGATCTCGATATGATTCACACTTGGTCCCTAGACAACGAAATGCCACTGAATGCTTCGAAATTCAGCCTATTGTCTCTCAACAGCAGGTCGAGCAAAGAATATTCTCTTCCTCGCACTGTTATTAAACCCACCTCCTACGAAAAAGATTTAGGTGTGATTATCCAATCAGATTTAGGAAACTCAATGCAATGTCGACTGGCTGCCTGCAAAGCTGAAAACCTAAGCTTCTCTACAAGATAGTAAATGAACGATCAAAGATTAAACCAGGTGTATTCTCTTTACTAACACCTCATGGATTGACCCACACTGTCCAAGATACCGCCGACGCTTTAGCAACGTTTTACTCATTTGTCTTCAATCCCAAGCGTTGTATACCATATCAACTTCCATCAAGTTCACCACATTTCGAATTATTAAGTGAAATGACTATCAACGAATACATGGTTGGGCGGGAACTTTGTCGACTAAACGAAAAGAATCCCCTGGCGCAGACAAAATTACCCCCGCCGTACTTCGCAGGTGTCGCGTTGCTTTGACTGCTCCTCTCACTCGCATATTCAATCTCAGCTTAAATGAAGGAAAAATACCACCGCAATGGAAAGCAGGGATGATAACTCCTATTTATAAAGGCGGTAGCCGTTCAGACACAGCAAACTATAGACCGGTAACGTTACTTCCGGTGATCTCCAAATTAATGGAACTCATTGTGACTGCGCGCATAGAGAACATTTTGAAAACCAAAATATTTTGACCGCAGCACAACACGGTTTTCGAAGAGGTCGTTGCTGTTTATCTAACCTTCTTACAACGTTCGAGGATTGGACCAAGGCACTAGACGAAGGTGAGGCTGTACATGCTTGCTACATCGATATTTCCAAAGCTGTCGATAGAGTCAACCATGACATCTTAATTAAAAAGCTCGAATCCTATGGAATAACGGGAATATTGCTGAATTGGATAAGGGACTATCTTACTGATAGACACGTCCAAGTTCGCGTTGGCAGCACCTTATCTAGAAAAATAGACGTCACGAGTCGAGTTCCGCAAGGCTCGGGGCTTGGACCTCTTTTATTCTTGGTGTATATGACCGATGTAGTAGAGGATATTGGATACAACTTGATACTATTTGCCGATGATATTAAAATTTGGAAACGTGTCAGGTCTGTTAATGACTGTATGGCATTACAACGGGATCTAAGCATCTTATTTCGTTGGTCCCAGTTAAATGAGTTACCATTTAACCCTGCGAAATGTAAAATGCTGCAGCTTGGGAAATCTCTGCACCACACGTATCAGCTTGGCACGCAAGATCTCGTCTGGACCACAGCAGAAAAAGATCTGGGTATCTGGGTTTCGTTTAACCTTAAGCCTGGACAGCATTGCCGGATGGTGTACAATAAAGCTTGCCGTATCTTGAGTCTTCTCAAAAGAATATTCTGGATTGTTACGCCCGAAACCTTACCCCGGGTAATTAACACGTATATACGTCCTGTTATGGAATATTCCATCCAAGCCTGGGCACCATGGCTGAGGAAGGATATCGAACTACTCGATAGGATTTATCATCGTGCTACAAAGTTGGTCTCCCGGTACAGAAATTTGCTTTCACAGAGCGAATGTTAAAACTGAACCTACAAGATTTTACCCAACGGCGGATACGTAGTGACCTTATGTTGACCTTCAAAATCCTGCATTCTGTAAACCATCCCCTTAAACACTTGCTAAAGCCCAATGACCCTACTAGAACACGAAAACATTCAAAGGCTTTAAGCATTCCGCATTCTCGATTGGATATACGTCGTAATTTTTTCTCCGTAAGAATTTGTTTCACTTGGAACTATTTGCCTGAAGAAATCACACGATCAGAATCTGTTGAGGTTTTCGCTTCCAAACTCGATGAGTTTATGACGAACCATGCGGTATGCGAATGTCCCTATTGATTTTTGAGATATTTTGTATTTTTTATATATTTTTATATGTTCCATATACCTTGTCATCCTATGGTTATTGTTAAGCTTAATGCTTTTTCTACCATACAATTTTCTGAGTTCTGAGTTCTGACAACTTGGGTCTTCTTAGAAGAGTCCTAGGTTCGTTTGACCACAATATTGCCTGCAAATTGATTTCAACGTACATCCGTCCTCATGTTGAATATGCTATACCGGCATGGGATCCTTGGTTGAAAAAGATATTCTGCTATTAGAAACTCCACAGCGCAGAGCGACAAAACTCGTCCTGGGACTATCAGATTATCCATACGAAACGCGACTTAAATTATTGAATTTGCATTCGGCTGAATACAGACGGAAACGAGGAGTACTTATATTCATTTGGACAGTGCTTAATGAAACAAATCATCCTTGCGGTCATTTGTTTCATCTTTCCCATAACACACATCTGCGAGGTCTCGAATTTACTAACTGCTAAACCATATGAAGAACGTTTGAGGAGTCTCAATCTTTTCGACTTTCGCTGTCGTCGACTAAGAGGTGACCTCATACTGATGTACAATATTATGCACGTCCCTAACCATCCCTTGTCCAAACTTTTCACACGCTCGCCACCCCGTGCCAGTCGGAAACATGAACTTTCAGTGCTTATTCCCACTTCAAGACTGAACTGTCGAAGATATTCGTATGCTGTACGTGTAAGTTTCACATGGAACACCCTCCCCTCCACTGTTACACACTCAGCCAACCTGGATATTTTTAAAGCTAATTTGGACAAACACTTGAGAGACAACCCAAACTTTGATACGATTTACACTACATGAGTTTTCCTGTTCTTCTTTTTTATTGTATATACCTCATAACTCCATCCTATGGTTATTGTTAAGCTAAATGCTTTTTAGACCATTACAACTTTGAATCACTTTGAATAGCAGGTTGAACTGCCGCAAATATGCATTTTCCGCTCGCAATGTGCAACTGTGGAATAGTTTACCTACTCATGTGGTTCAACCTGGAACCGTTGAATTTTTCAAGAAATCACTAGATATACACATGGGCAAGTATGTTTTTTCATGTTTGACAATAATCTAGCAATATTTTGACATTTTTACCATCCGACCCAATGTACATTTTTGTGGGTCTTGTAAAGCATAGCTTTTTACCTGCATATAATCTATGAATAAATCTATGAATAAGGTCTCTTCGAAACATCCTCGCTCTAAGCATTCGTATCAGCTTGATCTTATTCGTGTTAGGCGCACTAATATAGGAAGCGTACTTCTCAGCAGATCATATCAAAGCGCAAACTGTGACACGGATCATTCACTGGTCTGTGCAAAACTGAAGCTTCCCGACACGAGATTTCACCGCACCAAATTGTCTGCTAAGTCTAGGATAGACGTCACCCGCATGTGCGAACATAATCAATTTGCGCGATTTACAAAGCCTTCACAGTCGAGTTCAGCAAGACAACCTCATTCGAATCGGCTTCAGAAAACTGGGAATCGATAAAAAGCTGCACATTTCAAACCGTACTTTACATTTTCGGTCCGAAGAAAGCTCAAACGAGCGACTGGTTCGAAGCAAAAGCTTCTGATATGACTGTTGTGTTGGATGAGAAACGGTCAGCATTCTTGAGGTTCAAAGCTATGCCAACAGATGAAAACTTACGACTTCTAAGAGCAGCTAGAAAGAAGGTCCAACAGACTGCAATACGATGTGCAAACGACTATTGGACAGAAATCAGCCTTAGTATCCAAAAAGCTGCGGATACTGGAAATTTTCAAGGTATGTAGGATCTTGTCAAGAGAGCCATTGGTCCAAACAAACTTAAAACGGCTCCCATTAAGTCTGTATCTGGTGACCCGATTTTGGATAAACCTCAGCAGATGGAAAGATGGGTAGAGCACTTATCCCATCTCTACTCTAGAGACGCCGCTTTGTATCCAAATTCCCAAGAACCTTCTTTGAAACCGACTCATCCTCCAGGAGGAGATAGTGGCACGAAAGTAAAAGTAAGTAAAGTACTCTAGAGATAGTATGATTTTACCGCATGTACTTGAAAATGTCCAGCGTTTGGCGATTATTGAATGTCTAGATACTCCACCTACTCTTGATAAGCTCAATAGGGCAATCGACCGCTTAGAGAATGGAAAGGCCCTGCTGACGACGGAATTCCAGCTGAGCTCATCAAATGCTGTAGAGCAGCATTATTACAAGCGCTTCACCACTTGCTTCTTCAGTGCTGGCCGGAGGAGTGGGTTACACAAGAGATGCGAGACACAACGATCATTACGCTATTTAAGAATAAGGGTGACAGAGGGGACTGCAACAATTACAGAAGGATCTCCCTTATGAATGTTGTAGGCAAATTGCTTGCTGAAGTCTTACAGATCCGGCTGCAAGTTTTAACTGATAGTATTTCCTCTGAATCTCAATGTGGCTTTCGCAAGGGAAGATCAATCGTTGACATGATCTTCTACCTGAGACAACTGCAAGAAAAGTTTCGGGAACAGCGTATGCCATTATACACTATTTTTATTGATTTAACGAAGGCATTCGACTACGTCTGCAGGGAGGGTCTTTTTAACATGCTTGATTTGATAGGCTGTCCCCCAAGACTGCTCAAACTCGTTATTTTGTTCCACTCAGGCATGAAGGGCTCAGTCCATTTTAACGATTTCAGCTCAGAAGTCTTTGAAATTCGCCGGGGTGTCAAACAATGGTGTGTTCTTGCTCCCAAGCTGTTCGGCATTTTTTTGCTCTGCTTCTGAAGCACGCTTTCAGGACAATGACAGAAGGCATTTACCTATGCACGCGAAGTGATGGCAAGCTTTTCAACCTGAACCGGTTGAGAGCACAAACCAAGGCACGAAATGTGCTAATCCGTGACCTGCTTTTAGCCGACAATGCAGCCTTTATTGCTCACTCACAAGTGCACCTCCAGTCGCTAATGGACTAATTTTCGTCGGCATGCAAAGACTTTGGGCTTACAATCAGCATGAGCAAGACCAAAGTCCTTGGTCAAGGGACTGTATCGCCTCCCATCATCACTGTTGGAAACTGTCAGCTTGAATTAGTACATCATTTCACATACCTTGGTTTAACCATTGCTGATAACCTCTCGCTAGACACGGAGATTGATAAGCGAATTGGCAGAGCAGCTGTAATTTTGTCCCGATTAAACTTTTGTGTTTGCGGTAACCGCAAGTTGACTTTAACGACAAGCATGATGGCATACAGCGCGTACGTACTAAATGCTTTACTCTACGGCAGTGAAACCTGGACCACCCAGGCAAGACACGAACGGAAGCTGAATGCTTTCCATCTACAAAGCATCCGTCGCATCTTGAACAAATCGTGGATGGACAGAGTGACTAATGCTGAAGTGCTTTCAAAAGCTGGTCTACAGAGCATGTTCACCCTATTGCGACAGCGCCGCCTGCGGTAGCTTGGTCATGTCTACAGAATGGAAAATGGTCGTCTTCCGAAATGTCTACTCTATTGTTAGTTGCAATTAGGAAGTCGAACATTGGGCAGACCGCACTTGCGGTACAAAGACGTTTGCATAAGAGATTTGAAAGCCCTTCGCATTGACCCGGCGAGTTATGAAGAACTTGCTCTTGACCGCTCACATTGGAAGCTTTGTGTAAAGCGTCGTCTGCTAGCTGGGGAGGAGCAGATACAGCTTTTGGATGCTGAAAGCAGATCACGCCGCCGGCGTGCAACTGATGCAATACAACTGAGTTCTGAATATCGTTGCCAGCGCTGCGGGAGAGATTGTTCCTCTCGAATCGGACTGTTAAGTCATTCCAAAAGCTGTAGAACATGAACATTCATGCGTTTGTGATGTACATCCATGGTCGACAACGACCGAAGGAGGTCAAAAACAACAACCCGTGTTAGTGAGGTTGTCAATGTTTATCTAGTAGGCAATGTAAAGACCACTTACAAGATAAATTCCACAGCTGACAGGCTGAAATTGCAACGAGATCTGGACGAGATTCGTGCATGGTCCCAAGATGAAAAATGCCAAACAACGCTACAAACTGTTGGTTGATGTCGCTCGAATGCAAATTCAGCAACAACTCTTACATAATTCTATCTTTTATTCAACTAGCCTCAAGAAAAAGATTTTGGTATTTTATTCAGTTTTATTTACACAACGCAATTCAGTGCCAAGGGGCTGCCAACAATGCTGAGATAAACTTGGGTCTCCACAGAAGAGTTCTTGAATCGTTATACACTAATATTACCCGTAACCTGATTTCAAAATACATTAGTTCCCCTACCGATTAGCTAACGGCAACGACTATGTTTTGGGAGTAGTATATCGCCCACCGCCTGCAAAGGAAACTTAAAATCTGGCCGTACCCGACATAATTCGCATGTTTACTTGCAGATTAACTTGTGGAATTTTAATTATTGGTGAGTTAAATTTACCGAATCTGCAGAGCAGTACCATTTACCCAGAACACTCCCTCGAGCGCGCATTCAGCCCGTAAAGCAGTTAGACGGTTCAAAATCATGACTTTGAGTGATGCTCTTATAAACACAATTAACTGCCAACCGGAAACCAGCAACGTACATGAGTTTTCGGTATGGCTAACATCTAATCTCAAGAATTCAATCGAAGTAAGCTCCAAAGTTTGTCCTCAGTAACTGAAGAAAAAACCTCGAACTTAAACCAAGATGACAAACTCGTAGGTGGTTAAAGGTTCGAAACATTGCTTGGCGTCACAATCGGCAAAACCCATCGTCAAAGACTCGGAAACTTCCTTTTACTGCGGAACAAAGCGAACAAATTTGTCATACAAAACAAGTTGTACTTCCAGGAAGTGATATCACGCATGATGGTGCTCACCCCAAAAATTCTTTGTCATATAGTTAAAGATCAAGCTAATGTGAAACCTGGAGTTGCGTCCGTGAATATGTCAGGTGGACGAACAACAACTGCATCAGAATTTGCTGAAGTTGTAGCAACGTTTTCATTCTCTCTCTCTCTCTCTCTCTCTCTCTTTCTATATATATATATATAATATATTATATATATATATTATATATATATATTATATATATATATATATATATATATATACTATATATATATATATATATATACTATCCGTTATCTGTCATGATTAAAAAACACCGTTGTTAACGGTTAGATAAGCAATTTGGAATGTTGTTCATTCTTAGCGCCCGCCGAAACTGGTCATATTGTTTCATCCTGCACGGATGTGAAATCGTACAGTACTCTGTGCTGTACGGCTAACATCGTGCTAAATTGATTGGCCATCGCTGGTGAGCTGCATGCTGAAACAGGCTGGAGTCTCACTACCATTTCTATTTTCATTCTCAGATCTGTCTAGGCCTGGGCAACCTGACAGTATCTCATCCCACGTGCAGTCTCTGACTGTACGGCACTTTGCCTGGATCAGGCTTGTGCATTCATTCATTATCCTGCCGGATGACATTTGTAACTTGATTCCGCAATTCGCGAATGTTTGCCCAGTTCGATTCTGTTCTGGCAACTCTGTGAATAGCCCATGCCAAGTTTCGCTTTGTTAACCATTTTGTTGTTCGACTGCAAATTCTGAAATGGGGTTCTTTGCTATTATGTTTCGGAATATAGTTAGAATTTAATTGTATCAAGTTGGTGATGTAATCTGACAGGGTTGTACAATGCAAGTCCGGATCAATGAAATGCATATTATGTTCATCCAAAGCCCTCACTGTTACCATCAAACCAATGCAATCCACTTTCTATTCAGTTTGGTTTGCTTTACCATTCTACTGGTGTTGAACAGGTATTGAAAGAGCAGAACGATGTAGTCGCTTCGATTCAGTGTACGGTAATACTGAACATCTTCAAAGGCCGTGGCTTCAGAGGTTAAGAATAGCTATAGAACAGATATCTGTTGCGAATTTCGTTGTCGAGTATATCCGAAAACATGAGTACACAAGGTGTAATGTAATCGATCATTTCGCGAAATGTGTAGTTTAGTGATCGGGATGGATGATATTCTCTGTTATATACTTGAGACAGATTGAAGTCTCCTATAAACAATAATTGCGAATTGCGCTTTTTTCAAATTACTGCATTGCTTTCAAGAGTTTTTCGTTATGCGCATCCGATGATGATCGTGAACAGTAAACTACAACAATGATGTATCTGTCTCCTGATTTGAGCTTCAAGTCACACATTATATACTGTCGTCCAGATCGAGATCAGTGTCTGTAATTGCGTTACTATATAAACGTTCGTGGTGTTAAACAGTTACTCCAACACATGTTCTTAAGCGGCCTCTTCGAAACAGGGTCAAGTTTGGAATAGAGAGCTCGCGATCGCTCATGTGAGGTTAGAACCATATCTCAGTTTTTGCTATGACGTCGAGTGAGTGCTGAATACAGAGATCCTTTATTTTAGCTAGTTTGTTAACCAGGCACAGTGCATTTGAATATAGATAATTAATTGTGGTATTGTATTCAGTGATGGAGCTGAACGCTTCTCTATTTGTCCAACCCTTTGAGAGACGGTCATTGGTCGTTTACTGGGATTGCCGCAGTGTTTCTACTTTGAGTCTCGTCTGATTGTACAAGCCGTGATTCATTTGTCGGTTTCGGTGTAGAAAGTCGGGCATCACGCAATGTGACATCCTTCGGAAATTCATATGATTTGCTCTCCATTTGGCCCAGATCGATTCCATCATACCTCTTTTTAAATATGTTATTTTAAGAGGTTTTGGCCCGTGCCTATTTTGTTTACCAGGCAGTGTGCCTTGGTATATAGGCAATTGATTGTGATTTTCGTATACAGTTATAGAGATTCCAGCTTGCAAACCCAACAGTTTGATCGAATAGTGCTTATAACTTGTGTTGGGTGAGGCACATTTACCGGTGACAGCGAAAGTTTAGATGTGTCTTAACATATAATAACACCTCATTATGCCGTTACATACATTCCGTTTTAGTTTTCCCGTTACATTGAATAACCTTCATTGCACACATATGGTTTGCTTTTCTCTCTGCCCAAAGTATCAACCAGCCATTCTGGGTTACATGTCCTTACATTAACTGTGCGTTTGTCTGACCTACCGTTTATGTCAACGCATTCATATAAAACTTCCCCTTTTGGTTCTACAAACGTCATTTTCTGATCCTAGACACACTGAACTTCTGCTCAAACGTTCCATTCCGGTTTAAATCTGGTTTTATCACTTTTGAGTTAAGAACACCACATCGATTGATCGAACGCTCCGACTGTCTCTACTACTGCCACATGCCTTCATATATAACAATACGGGAGAGAGATTATTACCTATAATCGAAACACAATTTCACGTAATCTGTAGAGAAACATGAGATTACAATACGTTTGCGATGTACATCCATGGTCAGCATTCACATATCTAGGCCAAGATTATGAATATGTCGAAGCTGTGGCAAGAGGACCATGTTTAATCGCTGAGTTGCTGATAGAATCGTCGCGGGCAATCTCAATTATTCGTAAGTGGTTTTTTAAGCACTTAAGATTTGATGCACATACATGTCCCGCGACCAAATCGTTGATACAGAATGACAGAGGTTTGTTTGGAGAAAATTTGCATTTTATTTTTAAAAATAGAGAAACAAGCACTCAATTACGCAAAACAGTCGCTGCAGCGATGGAGACCATCACTTCTGCGCACCCCATAAGGCCATTGTGTTGTTATATGGAAATTTCATGAAGCGAGAAGAGTTCAAATAGGCAGCAATTCGTGGGATCGCCTGATATAGAAAAACAGTAAATAAATTATAAAGGACACCGTAGATATATGCTAACTAAGAAATGAAAACCTGAATAATTTAGGTTATCACGGGCACCACCTAAATCGGTTAATCATTAGCGGAAATTGTGAGTCGAATTCGGAACAATATGAGTTCAGCTGAACTGGATAAACTAATTAAAAACAAAGTGATTTTGAGATGCACCGAAGCTCTAAAAAACAAACACCGCTTGAAAACAAATGTGCAAATATTATATGAGTGATGATTGGTTTGTAATGGCTGACTGTGCATTCCTATAGGATATATTAACATTCATGTAATGATTATGATATATAGTATCAGTCAAAATTAGTATATGAATCACTAAACGTAATTAGAGCAGCACATATGTTTGCTAGGCCAGATAGTTATGAATGCTTTTCAACAAAAGGCTGTAGTGTGCTATTCGGTCGCATGTAAGTTGAAACGACAAAATTGCGTATGAACAAAGCAATATATTTCACTGCAAGCTGGATTTTAAATTTTTATTATGCGATCGCATTGTTGAAATGCGAACAAACATTTTAATTACCCGATAAAACACTGAAGGACGGTTATCAACTAGATTTGGATGGGCTCAAGATTTGATCCTTGAGTATCGTCCGAAGTGTAACAACATAATCTCTCACTATATTTTGGAGTGAAGATTAATTCGTTTTTTACATTTATAACATCAGGTAATTTGATGTAAGAGTTCAGCTTCAAGCTGATGAAGATCATATGTAGATGTGCGAAAACTGTCAAAGCAATAAATGTAGCTTACCTCGAAATTGGATATCAGTTTCAACAGACGTGGAAATTTATCGAGGCAACACGGCTGCAGTGCTTTCAGGGTGTCCAACAAATCATACAGGTTGAAGTCCGGATAACTCGGCTAAAACCATGATATGCGTTTGAAATAAATAAGATCAAAAAACAATAACCGAAAAGATATTGCATGCATCATTTCACCATAGATCGCAGACATAGGCAGATGTATATAATGTAAATTTGTTTACAGAAACGTTTCTCGATTCAGGGAAAGAGTGAACAAAACATTGTTTACTCAATAATTTGATTTCGTTATTGGAAACTTAAACACTACATATGCATTCGAAGATATGTAAAATATCGGTTAATTTTCAAGAAACTAGTCAGATTATTGATAAGCAAATCAGAAACGATCCGTCATTCCAAAATGTTCAACTCACTTTATCACCAGAAATCCATTCGTGTTTGATCAATTTGTCTTCAAATATTTGGAGATTTGTCGGCAAATCACTAAGGAATCCTGGTTTTAGTTTCTCCTTGATAAGGGATTAATAGTTAGTTGTACAGTTAAATGGCATAAATACAATTTAAATCCTTTAAAACTTATCACGAACATAAGAAACGTGGATTTGAAGCAACATTTCGTCATATTGATTATTAAAATTGAAATCCCATTTAGTCAACATTTTATTATGTGCAAATGAAAACTACCTACATCTTACTATGAATGGCGCATTTAAGAATATATTATAATAAAATTGTAATTGAAGAGTGAAATGAAATTTACTAGTTGGTTAACACAGTGTGATAACTGCGTATGCATGATCCAGTGCGAATTGCATAACGATTATTGTAATATCAAACGTAGATATGATTGCAAGTAAGAAATTTTCTCTTAAGAAAAGAACCTTTCTCTGCATTCATAGTAATTTCATAGCGCCTTGTCATTACAGAATTTGACAATATTGCATATAGTTTGAAGATAACAAGAATTATTGGACAACGAAATTGGTCGTATATACAAAATAAATTTAGTGCTTACGAGGATTCAGGGGAAAATATTAACAGCGGTATTTTTGACAAGATACGTTACTGCAAACTATTCAACTATTGTATTTGAAGACAAGAATTCAGTGTAAACTCACGAAATCATCGCTATAGCACATGCGAACAAAACGGAACCGAAGATCATCGATAGCACCATGCGCCATTGAAAGTTTCGCGCGTTCTTTCGGTGTATCTCCGCCTAAATAACCGTGAAAATTTAGAAAGCAAAAAGCCGAACAAATCAAATGACCATCATTGTTGATGAACTTTTCTAATTAACAACAATGGATGAATTAGTTTTTGGCACATTGACGATACATTTACAAAATAGATCTGATTATGCCAAAGCAACAACAAAAATTAGGTTAAAAGTGAATAATACAAACAGCTTTCGAATCAAAAACAAAATCTTATTTGCATCACGCTGTCAATATAATGCGATTTTGACAACGTAAATTAGATTCTGAATGTGTTTCAAGTCGATTTGAACATCAATGTTTAATGTGAAGGATCTGATTACTGGAATAACTTTGACATCATAGCCATATATTCATGAAAACAATGAAAAAATGAGGTAGAATTGCATGAAAGACGTACCAATTTGATTTTTTTGCGCAATATATTGCAAGATCGTGTGGAACTGTGTCAAATTCACATCCTCATCTTTGTAATAAGGTAACTGTCGAAATAATTAAAATATCAGAAATTACATTCGAAAAATCCAGACCGATGCTGCATTTTTTAGATAGCCATGATTCTCTGCTGCAATCAGGAGCTGCAAATAAGTTGAGAATATTTCGCACCTGGTCCAGCTTCATAAAGTTCTTGTTCATATGGAACATCAAGATATTCGAGAAGTAATCTAATCGGTTGGGCCAACTACGATTCAAAATAATTTTAAATGAAACATACACCTCTGATTTTCCAATAGCCTAAAGTAACCGTCATCGCGGAAAGTAGTTTATGAATTTGTGCAGGTCAGTTGCAAGGTTGTGGCAGAGCATTTTGATTGAAACAAACACATTCGATGTTCTTTTCAATTTAGTATGCATAAAACTGAAGGTGGTTGATAAACACAACGATAGTTTATGATTTCGGTATAATCAACTGACGTAACTGCGAAATTATGTATTTCGATCCGTATATTTTCCTACGTATTTAATTTATTGTTGGTCAAATTGGTTGAGAATTCAAGTGACCGATGACAACTATGAATCAGTTGATTAAATCCAAGGGTTACATATACAGAGCTAGTTCTATATTTCCCTCATGGTGGAGGCACTTAGTTGGTCAATCTACGTAGTTACTCCTTATGCGAATCACATCATTTTTTAGTTCAGTTCAATTCAGTTGCACAGGACAGTAAGTGGCTGACGAACCAATCGAGCGTCCGGCATTTCTTTCGGTGGAAAGCTGCATAGAAGCAACCACTAATATCAAATCGTTTTTATAATTGTGCGTTGAATATCCTCGACGATCGCAAAGTCAATAGATTATTCGTGTTGTATTTAGGAAGCACCTCGTTATTAATGATGCTGGAAAAATAAAAATAAATTTCTGTTCACCAGTGTGGTGTGAGGTGTCACGAATACATCGTGTCTTCTGCTGAATAGCGAGGATCTGAGTCGAAGAAGCAATTTGCGCGCACGTTGAGCTACAGCATCCCATTGGTCCTCCCGTTTGAAATAAGTCATAACTAGTACTCCCAAATCACTAATAGAATTTCCCAATACACGGACTGAAATCTTTCCAACCAGTGCTGACAAGAGATGGCTCTAATTAAGGTTCAGTGAGAGGTTCAGTACAGTTCAGTTCAGTTGGCACAGGACTGTATATGGCTGATTGGCCAATCGATCGTCCAGAATTTCGGTCGGTGAAAAGCTTCAAATGAACGCCCACCACTACCAAAGTTTGTTCGTTGTTCTTTGGTATCCTCTTCGTATGTGACGATACGTCAGTTGTTTCCAGACCGTCCTTCGGTCCTAGTATTTGTAACTGCGACTGGGGTAAACGGAAAGGGTATCTTTTCCCACTGGTATGAACCGTTAAAGGTCATGCAATAAGGTATCTTCATCCATTATCCGATGAACTTCACATCATCCGCGAAAATGAGGCATGGGCACCTCAATGCAGAAGATAAGTCATTAATCGAAATCAGGAATGGAAGAGGACTTGGGGTACCCAACTGATCACGTCAGTTTGGTTCGACAGCGTATATCCTACCCTAACTCTGAATGTCCTACTTGTAAAAAGGCCTTTATACAAACTAGTAGACTACCGCGTATGCGTTTTGCTGATAGATTAGAAGGCGGAATCGAAAGCCTTTCTGAATTCTAAGTAGAGGGCTTCGACAGGCTTCCCTTCATCCATCCTTTTATTGGCAGTATTGAGAAATCTGAGGTTAATCATACAGGATCTACCCCTAAGAAATCCATGTTGAGTTACACTCAGTAGAGACTGTCCATGAAGATGCTGACAGATGTTGTCAGGCAGTAGCTTTTCCAATACTTTTGAGACTGTGCTAGTCAGGCTGACAGGACTATAGTTACCAAGAGTTGACCTGCAATCACCATTGTGAATTGGTATTGTTATGGCTTATTTCCACCCACTAGGAACCACTCCCAGGTTCAATTATGAATTGAAGAGCTTGAATGACGTTTCCGTAAGCACCGGTGCGAGATTCTTTAGCATAGTTGAGTGAGTACAATCTGTTCACTCAGATTTGTTCACGCAAACATGGACAAGTGCTTCATACAACTCCACTTTATTGAAGGACCACTCACTTAGTACAGGAGCACCCGGTGTTAGACTGATCGACCTAGACGAAGAAATTTAAAGAATTATCACGTCTCTGAACGTCACCAATGGACCTGGAGAAGGCAGTCGCCAAAAACAGGTCGGTATCAGCTATTTTTCCGTCCTACAGTTTCAAATCTCCAATAATTTCCCTGGTGTTGCCTTTTGATGGAGCATAGAAATAAAATCTTTCCGGATTGGATTTAGCGTCCCTAGCCACGGATAACTCAAACTCCTGTTTAAGCAAACGCTGGATTTCAACACATCCGTTCCGAGCGGTTTAGTTGCGGACCCAGGAACCAGAAGTAAGAGATAGCTTATATTGCCACCATAAACGATTTCGTTTACGGGTAGACCAACGAATTGTAGTAATCCACCATGACGGCCAATGTTGCTTTTTCACGACTAGAAACAGGGCGTGCTTGTCTTGTAACTATGTTAGATACTTACAAATTCTATCCCAGTTTTTATTTACGTTCGAATCGTTAAATAACAGAAAGGAAGATTTTGAAGTCTGTAGGAAGTCTGCAGTTTACTAGCCTAAAATTGCGTCTACGGCAAGCATTAGGTTTTTGGAAGCACAATACCACTTTGAAGCTCATCATTACTTGATCGCCTTGCAGACTGGTCTTTTAAAAGTTTAACGTATTCGGTCTGGGACGACAATGCCAGGTCGATAGTTGATGGAGTGCATCCAATACACAACCTCGT
This sequence comes from Atriophallophorus winterbourni, assembly GCA_013407085.1. Taxonomy (NCBI): domain Eukaryota; kingdom Metazoa; phylum Platyhelminthes; class Trematoda; order Plagiorchiida; family Microphallidae; genus Atriophallophorus; species Atriophallophorus winterbourni. Next base: position 87,371 of record JACCGJ010000757.1, read on the forward strand.
AGTATCACTCACATGCTGATGCACCGCATGATCATGAAGCCATTCGATAAACGTCTCGATTGCACGGTGACTACACCTACAGGGACGGCACAATCTATGTCTGGAAGGTTGAAATATTCTAAGATTAGTACGCTGTGAGCTGATTAAAACAAAACATTAAGCGTCTCAATCAGCTGTATAATCTCTTGCTAGGCTGCACAGGGTGTGACATAGACACAAGCAATTGCGAGGGCTGAATTGTAGCAAGTTTGGATACTCGTAACGACTTGGAAATTTCCACTGACTATGGAAATAACCTTGCAATTATTGTGAAAACCATACTCTAGAAGGTGTGCAACGACACAGCGTCTTCTATGGCTGGTCTATCGCATCTAATAACGAGACACTGTTCGCTGATTATTATTGGCACATAATAAAGCGCGGACAGACAGGTCTCGGAAAACGCAATAACCCTGGCGTGTAAATCAGCCACACGAAGTGAGATGTCAGCTCACTTATTCCTTATGCTGCACACATTAGCGTACAGAACTAGGGCGCTGGTTAGGCGTGCTTCTTAAATTAATCATGCTTGTCCCTCAGTCATAGCATCCGAGGGAGCTGCACGTTTTTAGGAGTGCTACTTAAGGCAGACTTATCAGGTTCTACAGCCTCTTGCATTGATGTTACAGACCACTGTCTGATGATTGAGGCCTCATTCATCGAAGAAAAGCAACTACTGGAGACAACTGCTTGGCTCCCATCTTCATTTGCGCCAAGCCCATCAACGTCATCTTATCCGGACAGCACGACTCGTAGCGATGTGCTGTTCGGTATGATCGTTACGGATTCACTAGCACTCCGATTTATGTCTGGCTTACGGATAGCGAATGACATTACAGCTAGGTTTCTCCTACGTAAAGCGAAAGATTTTTGTCTAATCCGAGACGGAGGGTTGTCCGGCTTATCCTGGAGTTTGTCTAGAGTTGTTTGTGCAATGTGTTTAGTCCTAGATAGTAACGCATCCCGGTACTCCTGGTATGTGAATTCTACCAGAACTCAGAAACTCAGAAACTCAGAACGTTTTATGGTAGAGAAAGCAGTAAGCTTAACAATAACTGTAGGATGACAGGTATATGGAGAAAATTACAAAATCTTTTAAAAAGCAATAGGGATAGCCATATACCGCATGGTTTGCCATATACTCATCCAATTTAGAATGTGATTTCTTCAGGCAAAAAGTTCTAAGTGAACCAAATTCTTACCGAGAAAAAATTTCGACGAATACCAGATTGAGAACGCGGAATGCCTAAACCTTCATATGTTTCGTGTACGAGTAAGGTCATTGAGCTTTAGCCAGTGTTTAAACGGATGGTTCTCAGTTTGCAAGATTCGAAATGCCAACATGAGGTCACTCCGTATCCGTCGTTCGGTAAAATCATGTGACATTACTTTTAACATTCACTCTTTGAAAGGCAAATTTCTGTAACGTGACACCAACTTTGTCACACGATGATAAAACCTTTCAAGTAGTTCGATATCCTTCCTCAGCCATGGTGCCTAGGCTTGGATGGAGTATTCCATAACAGACGTACATACGTATTACTTACCAGGATTGGCTTTAGAGCAGTTTTCTTTCCATTTTCCATCTTCCTACTTATTGAACCGCACTGTGCCGATATACTCGCTGATAACATCTAGATCACAATTCTCTCGACACTTTTATTAATTTCCTCACAACAGGCTCCCTTCCTGTTGAAACTAGACCATTTAGGATTCTAGTTTTTTTTGCACCGAATCAAGTGTGGTGTAAGCTACACTCGCTTACGCAAAACGTTTTAATTCATGAAAATTGGATCTCAGTCGGTATAGCCCAGCACACGTTTCATGTTTGCTACCTTTGGGTATTTCAAAGGTTGTCAAAGCCGGGGCGTTTTGGGGATACGCTCCCAATTCTAAAAATGCTCCAATGGCACGCGTCTCATATAGCCTCTGGCAACCAAGTCCAGCTCCTGGCCTGCACGCGTGGTCCTGTGCGACCCGGCGGAACTGCTTCTACTGACAGGAGAAAGGGCGAAGGCGGCTGACTGGCGCCTCAAAACCAGCATGCTTCGGGCAGGTGGAGCTCGTAAGTCCATGAAGGCGGTCCCCCTGGGGGAAGGAAAACCCTTATCTCAAACCTCCACTGCCTTGTGGCTACATCCAATCATGGAAAAGGCTTCAGGAGTCAACCTCGAGGAAAAATCCGGAGCCGGAGTCCCGTTAGGCAGTCCGAAGTTTTTTTTACAACTTCGCCCTGCCAACTTCTGCGACGGCATCGTTGTCCAAACGTATCAGCCTAGCTGTTCCTTTGGTTCTGGTGGTGCCATGGAGAGGGAGCACTAGCTGCGTAAGCAACAGCTAGTTCTCCACTCGGAACTGCCCTGGCGTACATCACAACGAACCATTGAAGAGAACACTCCATTCCGCTTCTGCGGTTAATAACACGGGAAGCAGCAGATACCGGTTGAAATTTGCGGTTCGATTGGCGTAGAGCTCAGTGCCCGGGGCTGCTTTTGACGGTGGGCGAGACGTTCAGGTATTATTGGACTGCTACCGCCCGCCTCAAGCTGGGCAGCCCCCAGCCAATATGGTGCCGGCCGGTAAATGCTTGCTGGATTTCATGACGACGTCTCGAATATCAGAGGCTGGTGCGGATAAAAACAGTCCATGCACCCAATGAGGATAGCATACCGTGGCGAGACGGCACCTTATTGACTGAGTGCTGCCCAGCTTGAGGCGGCCGGTAGCCGTCCAATGAGACCTGAAGGTCCCTTCCACCGTCGAAAGAAGCCCCAGGCGCTGAGCTCTGCGCCAGTCGAGCCATAGCTTTCAACCGATATCTGCTGCTTCCCGTGTTATTTTCCGTAGAAGCGGAATGGGGTGTCCTCTAATTTGGTGCGTTGTGATGTACGCCAGAGCAGTTCAATATGGTTAACCAGCTGTTGCCCACGCAGCAAGTGCTCCCTCTCCACGGCACCACTGGAACGAAAAGAACCGCTAGGCTGATACGTTTGGACAACGATGCCGTCGCAGGAGCTGGCAGGACGAAGTTGATTAAACTTCGAACTGCCTAACGGGACTCCGGCTCCGGATTTTTCCTCGAGGTTTATTCCTGAAGCCTTTTCCATGATTGAATGTAGCCACAAGGCAGTGGAGGTTTCAGATAAGGGTTTTCTTTCCCCTAGGTGAACCGCCTCCGCCCTTTCTTCTGTCAGTACAAGCAGTTCCGCCGGGTCACACAGGACCACGCGTGCAGACCAGGAGCTGGATTTGGGTGTCAGAGGCTATATGAGACGCGTGCCATTGGAGCATTTTTGGAATTGGGATCTTATCGCTAAAACCGCCCCGACCACTTGGTATAATATAAAGTTATACTCAGCAAAATTAATTCATCAAGCATTGTGAGTGATTAGCTTGAGTTTGACTACGATGAGAAACCTCGGTTCGTTGCGGAGATGATCACGTGTCCATTGATCCAAACGATTTTGAACACACACGTTTGGACCTTTATGGTTATGGCGAATGCGGAGCCAATTCCTATTTTTGTTGCTGGATGGTGGACTAATTTGAACAAATTCCAAAGAGAAAATTGAGTGCCTACGTGATCCTTTATCTGATATTTTTATGTAGCATGTGTTACGTGATAACGTGCGACAAGTTTTTCATCCATCGAATTACCTTGAAGGCGATTCGCCAGCCAAACGTCCCAGTTCAACCGGTTGGATACCGTTTAGCAGTAAGTCAATTTCACCATAATGCTGACTGCATCGATTTCAAATGGAGTCGAGTTCATGTTAGATTGGGTTAATTATCGTAGACAGATAAATCATAATTTGCGAAAGAGTAAGATTACATTAACTCATCAACTTGATCTTTTCCTTGCAAACTGGCCAACAAAATATGAATCGAATTTTAAAGACAAATAACGTGCACGATTGATAGTTACACCACCCAACGTGAAACCAAATGAACATAGCTACAGCCGCTATGTTCTCGAAGTTTTTTGTTAAATTATACCTTTTGTAAAACCAGGGGCTTGGCACTCTAAAAGCGCATATCATATACAATTGATTCGTTGCAGCAATATCACAGTGAAAGTTCCGAATGAACATGAATAGGCCACGCGTTGGCTGACCCCACTATATTTTAAGCTTACCGGCAATTAAGGTGGCTTTGCGGTGGTTGGTCCTTGGGTAGTCACTGAAGTGTATCAAATATAGCAGTGAGATTACGGATCCACACATCGTGTTACGCGATACACTCTTGTGCTCAGTCCGATTAACTGACGGCGAAGACTGTGTTTTGGTAGTAGTATATCGCTCATTGGCTGCACAGGAAACTTACAATCTGGCCGTACCCTACATAATTTGCATGGTTACTTCCAGATTAACTTGTGGAGTTTTAATTATTGGTGACTTCGATTTACCGAATCTGCAAAGCAGTACCATTTACGAAGAACGCACCTTCGTACGCGCATTCAGTGAGTTGTTAGACGATATTTAACTTTATAACCACATTTAATTGAAATTGAATTCATATTGAATTGAATCTGATACTGCGGAACCGATGTACTTTCGCTCTTGGATCTCGTTCAGATAAGCAATGAACTCGACATTGATAACGTTGCTTACGAAAGTCCACTGAGACTAAATGATCACGTTGCAATCCAGTTTGACTATCTGTTTGAAGCTTTAAGACAAATGACACCCGTAAAGCAGTTAGACGGATCAACATTATGACTTTGAGTGATGCTCTTATAAACACAAGTAACCGCCAACCGGAAACCAGCAACGTACATGAGTTTTCGGTATGGCTAACATCTAATCTCAAGAATTCAATCGAAGTGAGCTCCGAATTTTGTCCTCGGGAACTGAAGAAAAAACCTCGAATTTAAACTAAGAAGCCACACTCGTAGGTGGCTAAAGGTTCGAAAAATTGCTTGGCGACTCCATCGGCAAAACCCATCATCAGAGATCTGGGAAACATTCCGTTTACTACAAACAAAGTAAACAAGTTTGTCATCCAAGATAAGTTGTGCTTACAAGATGTGATATCACGCATGATGGAGCGAAACCCCAAAATACGGTATCGCATGGTTAACGACCAAGCTAAGGTGAATCCTGAAGTTGCGTCCGTGTACACATCAGCTGGACCAACAACAACTGCAGCAGAACCTGCTGATGCTTTATCTACGTTCAATTCATCGGTGTTCAACCCGATAGAACATGCAATAAACAGCCCAAATCCAACACTTTCAAACACGGTTGCCCTAAGTGAAATAAATGTCACTGAGAAACGCGTTCTTCAAAGTCTATTTAATCTTAAAACCGGAAAGTCTCCTGTGGCGGACGGAATTACCCCGAAAATATTGAAGCAATTTGCGTGTTTGCTATACAAACCACTCACTTACTTGTTCGAGCAAACACTGGCAAGTGGAGTGATTCCTACAGATTGGAAACGTGGAATAATTTCTCCTATTTACAAAGGTGGAAATCGCTCCGATGTTTCTAATTACCAACACGTTACTCTCATACCTGTGGTTTCAAAATTACTTGAGCGACTCATTGTTGATGATCTAATGAAACATTTCCAGAATAATCAGTTGCTTTCGAGGAACCAGCATGGATTCAGACGAAATTATTCCCGTTTGTCTAATTTACTGGTAACGCTTGATGATTGGACAAAATCGGTAGACAAAAGAGTAGCAATACACGCGTGCTACTAAGATATATCAAAAGCATTCGATCGTGTTGACCATTCCCTACTACTGCTGAAGCTTGAAAGTCTTGGTATCACTGGAAAGTTGTTGAATTGGCTAAATGACTACCTAACAAATCGCACTAACCAGGTACGTGTTGATGGTGCATTATCCAAATCAATCGCAGCAACTAGCGGAGTTCCCCAACGTTCAATCCTTGGTCTGATCCTCTTTCTGGTTTATGTCAATGAAGTACCGGAAATTGTTCGATGTAACATTTCGTTATTTGCGGACGACATAAAGATTTGGCGCAACATTCGTAATCCAAAAGACTGTCTTCTATTACAAAAGGATCTTGATACGCTTCACAGCTGGTCGTTGAAGAACAAACTGCCGTTTAGCTTCACCAAATGCAGAATCATGAATGTGGGGAATCGAGTGGAGTTCACATATCACATAGGTTCGCATGTCCTTGAAAATTGCAGTGAAGAAAAAGATTTGGGTGTCTGGATATGATCCAGTTTAAAAACATCACTTCAAACTAACAGTGCCTTTAAAAAAGCAACACGTGTTCTAAATCTACTCAAACGTGTATTTGGGAAATTTTCGCCCAAGATATTCCCAAGGATCATGAATACATACTTGAGACCAGTCATGGAATACGGTGTGCCTTCATGGTCTCCGTGGCTTAAGAAGAATTTTGAAATTATGCAGCGAATCTATCCCCGCTCAACAAAACTAGTTCACAGCGCCCGAAACAAGACTTATAAAGAAAGGGTATCTCAACTGAATCTGTTCTACTTTCCCTATTGATGAATTAAACAAGACCATTATCCTACTTTACATAAAATTCCATACCCCAAACCATCCCTTACAATATTTATTCACGCGAAAGGATACGAGAAATTATCGGACACATGAATATGTGCTGGTGAACCCATTCCCGCCTGAATTGTAGGTATTTTTACTCTGTCCCTGTCTGTTTTACTTGGAACAGTTTACCTGCAACCGTTGCTCACTCCACTAGCTTACATGAATGTAATACAAAATTAGACGAAATTTTAATGAATTATTCGTTTCCCGAACACTTACATACTGCTTAATCTAATTCCTCATCTTGTTTATACACTTACATTCCAATTTTGCCCATCATATGGTTGCTGATAAGCTTGTGACTTTTTAGACAATTAATAATCTTGAATTACCTTGAATCATTCTTAAAAGAGAACTCAAACTTGGAGCATCACGTCCCTTCACCCTGACGGCAGTGAGATCCTGTGTTTAAAATACCCGAAATTAATATGAGTTGCGCGACTGAACTTCTAGGCACATCAAGTAGTTGTCGAGATTGGCTTGGTTGAGAACCCTAAGCTCTCACCGAATTCAGAGAGGCAAGTATTATTGCTCCAATTATATTTACATACAACATCTTTTTGCGTAAATCGCCTTGGAATTTCATGTTGTTCCTTTCTTATGGTATACGAGTCAAGCATTTCGTTGTAAATCGAACAGTAAGAGCGAGTGGAGAAACAGGTATTTGAATCGCTTGGTGTGTTCAGACTTAACTAAACTAAAATTCAATGAATCCATAACGCCTTTCAGAATTTTGTACCCATAAATACTTGAACAATGAAATACCAAATTACATAACAGTTCATATCGTGTGCTCTCATAAAGGTTACGCATAAGATGTTTTCACATTTTGAGTAGAATAGTTTATGTTTTGTTGTGACCAAAGAGATAATGTTGGTGAAATCAACGTGAGCTCTATCACAATGTTGTGACCGGGTGTATGCAGTGGACACAAACGTGATAAACGATTTCGTAGAGAAATCTAAAGATTTACGTGATTAATCGCAGTAAAAGTAGGTTATTTCAATAGGTCACAAAATGACATCTAGAATATACAGTTAAATGTAAACACGATTATCCTGAATCATTATAGACTAATAAAAGTCACCTATCAAATTCCCTACAATTCGCAGGCGATGTCTCAAAAGGATCAGTACTCGGTTCACTCTTGTTTCTGATATATATAAACTATTGACCCGTTGTTTTACATCACAGCGCACCAATGGAGAGGACACTCTATTGCGCTTCTGCGGATTATAAAACGGAAATCAGCAGATACCGGTTAAAAGCTGCATCTCGATTGGCTCAACGCCTGGGGCTGCTTCCGACGGTGGGAGAGATTTTAAGGTCTCATTGGACGGCTACCGCCCGCCTCAAGCTGGACAGCCATCAGCCAATATGGTGCAGTCTCGCCACGGTCTGCTATCCTCATTGGGTGCATGGGGATTAGGATTCTACCGACAAGCAAACTGTTAGTTTTTGCACCAGCGAAACGAACTACTAAAAAAATGTCATTTCTGAAACTGGGAATCTGGAATGTCCGGTCCATGCTTCCTGGATTTCATAACGACGTCTCGAATATCAGAGGCGTAAGAAAATCAGCTGTGATTAAAAGTGAGCTAAAGAGACTGAATGTCGACGTGGCTGCCCCGCAAGAGACGCGATTACCAGACGCTGGTATACTAGCAGAAAGATATTACACACTTTTTTGGAAAGGAAGTGGTTCCGATGAGCCTCGGCTTCATGGAGTTGGGTTTGCCATTCCAAACAACCTACTAAAAGCAGCAGAACCGAGCAGCAGTGGGAGCGAAAGGATTTGGACTCTAAATCTGAAGTGCATTAATTGCACCATTACGTTGGTCAACGTTTATGCACCGACGCTTTCTGTGACGCCTACTGAAAAGGATGCTTTTCATCATAACCTCGCAACTGTCCTCAAAAACGTGCCACAGAAAAACTGTGTAGTTATATTGGGTGATTTTAATGCTAGAGTTAGTGCAGATTACGAGTCTTGGCAAAACTGTCTCGGGAGGTTCGGTGTAGGTAAAACCAATGAAAATGGACAACGCCTTTCAGAATTGTGTACGCAGATCAGTCTTTGTGTCAGTAACACTTTCTTTCAAACAAAACAACAGCATAAAGGCAAACATTGAAGATCTAATGGTAATTTGTAGTAATCTCATTGAATCAACTTCGCCATCGCTAAAGCAACGCGAAGCAGATGATAGGAAACAATGGAATGAACTTTGTAGAAGCTTAGACATCACTGCCTCACCTGCATCGCTGACGCGATTGTTTATACCCCCGAACTCACTTCGTGCGAACACACTCAGGTTACTGCGTGTAGTGCTCATGTCCGTCCAAGATGTAGAAAATATGTTGCTCGCCTCATCCCTCTTAGTTGTAAACAAATCGACTGTGCGAATATTTCCGGACGTTCCTTGGGAAGAGCGGCAAATTCGTCGTAATAATCCGGAACTAGCAGAAAAGCCTACAAATCTCAGAGCTGTTATAGTTCATGGTGTACCCATTTCGAACGAAGTAGAATCCAGCAAACGTCTGCAACACGATTGCAGTGAATGGAGATTTTTACAAGAGATCCTAGGTTTAAAGGACAATAACGACTAATGTTATGCGCCTTATACCGAAAAAAGAAACGCATCATCCTCCTCCTCTCAAAATATCATTCCACACAGATGAGATGAAGGATAGAATACTCGAGGCATGGTATCAATGTCGAAAATTTGCGCCTCCTGAAATTCGTATTCGGGCTGTATACGACATAAAACGCACGAACGCTATTGTTCCTGAAATGACTTCGCTACCAAGTCAATCAAATGCACCTGAGACAAAAAAGTGGACCAGCCGACCAATTCTGGGTCGGCGAATCCACTACTATGAGTTCTTCATCGTCAACAAAAATCAAATCTCTATCATGCTGTTACACCAATGCTCATAGCTTTCTGAGCAAGTTCACTGAACTTACAAACGAAGAACTCATGTTAGAATCTGTTTCCTATACAGCTCCACTCGGATTGAGTGATCATGTTGTCATGACATTTGATTATACTTATCAATACGAACTAGC